>PVJL010008180.1:0-69317 GCA_004026885.1 Lyroderma lyra | reverse complement strand
GGGTGTGCGTGCATGTATGTGTGTGCATGTATGTATGTGGGTGTGCATGTAAAATATGACAGAAAGATGAGGCAGAGGAAAAACAAGGATAGGAAATTTTCTCTTCAATGACACTCCATTGTCTTCAGGACGAGGGCAGAAGCACCTTGATTTATAAGGCTGGGCACAAACTGGCCTCAGTCTCCCCCCTAGCCACACCGAACTCCTTGAGCTCCCTGCACTTGCCTTGTGTGTTCTTTCCCACATCTGGATCTCTGTATAGACCACCGCCGGAACGGCCCCTCGCCCCTGTCTAACTACCGTCACACTGCAGCTTGGCCTTCAATTCCCCAAAGTAACTTCTCTGGACTGCCTCCTCCCCTCCAGTTGGGGTTAGCCTTTCTCCCCCATTCTTGGCCTTCCCCAAGTGCAGTACGTGCAAATTGTATTTTAAAAGTTAATTTCTTTGTTCAAACCTCCCTTGTGTAAGGTCTGGGATCTTTTTATCTGCTTTACTGTTGCCTGCTCAGTGCCTAGCCGCTCCCAGCACACAGTAGGCATTCGATAAATATGTGTTCCACAAATAATTGAATCCAGAAATTCAATTAGATCCCAAATCCTATACCCTGTCTAGAGATGAGTCACAAATTTGACTTTTAATTTCCAGCAACCAAACGGTCAGTATGATTAAGCAGAAAATCATACGGTTGCTCAGGACAAATATTACTTCCTCAAATAGCCCTTCACTTAGCCCCTGGGTCTCCTTACTGGCACCTCTAAGTCTCCCCTTCTAGTTTTTCTTGTTAGCATTTATCAAAACTATAATCATTGATGGGGTAATTGGTTGTTTGATGTCTGCATTCCCTACCAGACTGTGTTTCATTTTTTAGTATATCCACAGCATGTCTCACATTGCCAACGTGTCGTAGATGTTCTGTAAATGTTTACTGAATGAATTAAAAGGACCATTATTCCTGCTACTGAGATCAGAAATCAATTTCTCCTGTGAATTTTCATGGTCTCCAAGGACCTAGGATATATAATGTAAAGATGAATAGTCTCAATAGCTGACACACAGGCAACAGGCACAGGGCTGTTCCTTATGAGTCTCAGTAAAGGCTGCTGGCAGCACCACAAAGTACAAGTTAGGCAAAGTGATTCTGCAGAGAGTCATAGGGTGCCAGTAATATTCAGTGTCAGGATGAAGCCGCTGAAGATCTGGCTTATTCAGGAGTAAATGATAAAGCATCTCCTGGTGTTCCTTTCTGAAGGTTGTTCTCTAACCTGAGTGCTGGGTAGATTTTGAGGGGCAGTGAATTCAATATTACACTCTCCGAGATATACATGCAATGAAGCTATGTCGAGCTTCAAGTTAAAATCAAAGGCTTTCAACAATCAGTTGAGCTTGGGGGTAAATTTCATATCCACCTCAGAATTAATTAATGTCCTTCATAGAGAATATGAAGGCATTTGAGAATAATCTGATAGAGACATTTGTCTCATGTAGGGCATATAATAATATGTACTACTATTAATATGACCATTTAGTATAATCATATACTACTGCCTCAGTAACACATGTAGGGGGGAAAATGTAGTAAAAAAGAAAGAAAAAAACACTTTCTAAAAATATGCAAACATATCAACAAATTCTTAGTCCATAACTATACCATAGCTAACATCACCATATATCCAAGATTTGGGGGCACAGTCTGATTTCTTGAAATTTTATCATTTTTATAATAATAAAAGTAATGTGTTACATACAGAACTAAGTGTCACTTTGTGATTAAACCTCTGTAAGAATTTTAATGCAAATGGCTAGATGTAAATGGGTAGATGAGAAAATGAACACTTTTCAGATCAGATGCTTTGACTTTGGGGTTCAGAAAACATGGCAAACGGGCCTTGTTTCCAGTATCCGCACCTGTGAGAACCCCTCCGAGCCTCTCATGCTTGTTGAGTACCACGGCTCTGATCTATCGAACCCTCTCTTTATTTATCTGTCCCAGCAGTAACCACCTCATTTTGAGATTATCTGGTTTTCCTTCTTTCTAGATGGAAATAACTGCCTCTTTTCAGCTCTAGTAGTCACAAGAACAGGTGGCAAAGGCTCCCCCAAACTTCCATGGGCCCTCCAGAACCACCACACACATATACTCTACCTAAAAACTGTGTGCTCGTTATGCAGACAGAGCTTCAAGGCAAGTTTCCACCACTTGCTTGCAACCAAATTGCTCCCTTCCAGTATCAGAACTCCAGAGGCAAAGCATTCCATCCACAGTGTCCAGCATAGTGCTTGGCACATAGCAAGCCTTCAGTAAATACTTGATGAACTGAATTAAGACTATGAAATTACCTCATGACTTTTTAAACTTCCTCATGATCTGGCTTTTTTGCATCTATTTAACCAAGGCAAATGAATGTTCTTGCAAGAAAACCAATTGTTGTGTTTTAGTTGGTGGGGAGACACCATAAGAGCAATCCTCACATCAGCCCAGTTCAATCGTCCAAGGGTCTCAGGTGTTTCCAGGTAATGTTGCCCCAGGGTCATTTGTGGACTGAGGATCTCTAAGGGGTCAGTGTGTCAGTACTCTTCGGATTCCCTTTGGGTAGCTAGTATTCTCCCAGCTGCCGCAGAGTGACCTAACTGAATTATGTTAAGTGGCTCGACAGTCAGGAGATGGACATATTTAGAAACAGTTGCATCCAGGAAGCACCCAGAGCAGTCATAATATATATATATTTATATAGAATTC
This sequence comes from Lyroderma lyra, assembly GCA_004026885.1. Classification (NCBI taxonomy): domain Eukaryota; kingdom Metazoa; phylum Chordata; class Mammalia; order Chiroptera; family Megadermatidae; genus Lyroderma; species Lyroderma lyra. Next base: position 66,579 of record PVJL010008180.1, on the reverse strand, counting down.
AATAGTTATAATTTCAAATCTGGGGCTAGGCTCCAGACATCTGTACCTACAATCTCTCTAAGAGATCTACTTCTGTCTCCAAGAATGACTTGTGCTCCTGCCATTAGTGCCATGATCACTCAAAAGGCACCTTTTACACCTGGGGGGAAATAAGGACTTATAGGATAGCCAGCAACCACAACATTTATATAATTAGCACTTCAATTCCTGTTGTACTTGATGAGAGTTTCTCAGAATGATTCAACCTTTTAAAATACCTGCATTCATCATATATTTAACTAATTTGAGTTCAAAGGGATATGAAAAAAACAACCACCTGTTTGTGGGTTTAAATAACTGGAAGGATTGATGAGGATGATGTAGTAGAGGTGATGCTATCCTGGAGAAAAAGTTAAGGGCTGGTTTTTAAAAAATTACTTATGTTTTGTAAACTTTTTTTGAAGTATAACATACATACATATGAGGTTGAACAATTAATTTCGTGAACTCATCCTAGAAAAAGTGCTACATACCTCATTGCTGAGTATCACTATGGTCATCTTTAAAGCACTCCCCTTGGGAAGCTATGCACCGACACAGTTGTATTAAGCATACAACTTAATGAATTTTTATGTATTTAACCACATCCATGTACCTAGCACCCCAACCAAGAAGCAAAAATTACCAGCACCCCAGAAGCCCCCTCTTTTCCATCCTAGTTATGATTCTTCTAAGTGTAACCACTACCCTGACTTCTAACACCATAGATTTCTCAGGGCTCTTTTAAAAGCCAAACTGGGAATAATATGGTCATCTCATAAAAGCGCTTTGGTTTTTCAAGAATTTAAGAGTCACCACATTCTGTTTGGTTCCTTTAAATTGTATCTGTCTGGTCTCTCCTACCTTCATGCCAGATCCACTTCCATTTTAGGAAAATAAATCATCTTTCTCTGATTCTCATTATGCAAACAAAGCAAACAAATCTGCAAAATGGGCACCTAGTTCATTCCTTTATTTACAGAGCACATATTAGTATCTCCCATGTGCCAGGCGTTGTCCCAGGCACCAGGGTTACAAAGGCAATCACAATGCTGAGGTCAGTATAGTATTTTGGGGGGTCCCTTGGAACCACCAGGAGGGGTACCTAACCCAGCCAGGTGGCCAAGGAAATCTTCCCAGAGCAGCATTTCTAAGGATGGGCAGGTGTGAAGGCAAGGAAAAAGGGAGGCCAGGCTGGGGGAGTGGAGGAATTGGAGGGGGCTGAAGGAAGGAGGGTTCATGCGCTGAGTCACAAAGGAGTTTACCCTTTGGGAAACTGCGAACAGTTGATTCTGCATATAGGAAACCCACAGCGGTGAGAAGACTTCTGGGTTACGATGGTAGATTGGACAAGCACATCAAACTTTCCCTCCCCACTGAAACCTCACCAAAACTACAATAAAGAAATGTATTTAAAAATACATAAAACCATAAAGATGGGAGAACAGGAGAGATGACAGGAATAAAAGTTCTGGAAGCAAGAAATTAGATGAATGAATGAAAACTGAGCAAACTCAAAGAAAAAAAATATAGGAAAACCTAAAACCCAGGCCAACAGAGGGGAAAACGGAACTCATTTGGTTTACACTGATGGCATGAGGAGTTTATTATAGGAATTACTTTGCACAACTTACAGGAAGAGGTGAGGAAGTGAAAGTCCAGAGAGGGAAGATGGGGAATCAGAGAAGGAATCAGTAACAAATCCTTCAAAAAAAACAAAACAAAACAACAACAACAACAACAGAACAAAAAATGATCAAATGTGGATGCCATGGAGCTTTCTGGGAAATAGGGAAGCCAGGTTATGTCTGGCCACTGGAATGGCGAACCTGTGCAGAGCCCTGTGGAAGGCTGCAGCCTCTGGGTAGATTCTCACTTCCATGGGCCGAGCCTCTGGGAAGAGGAGCTGACTGTGCACAGAGGTCAAGTTGGAGCCCAACAAGTATTTCTGCATCCATCCATTGCCCACTTCAAAGAACACCAGCTGCTGCTTCACACTCACCTCCCAGTCCTCACAGCCATTCCTCTTTTGAACCTCTGTCTCAGAGGGCTCTATAGGGAGAGAGGGGCCAGTTTAATCAAATTGAAAGAGAAACTTGGAAGGAGTGCAGGGGAGCAAGAAGTCCGAAGGAGGCCAAAGAGCACCCACCACTCCAGACCTGACTGCTCATGCCTGCACAACTGGCGGGAGAGAAAGAAACTCAGTGTTATTTATGCTACTGCGACTTTTGGCCTCTTTAGCTAAAGGCATATCTCAACTATTAATAAACCCCCTTCTCCTTTGCCACTTTTAGTTGTCACTTTAAATTTCTAATCCTTCCAAGCTGCGGATCTGCTATTTGCCTTTATTCTCTGTCAGAACCTGGGCTCCCCATTCTGGTTGGCAGTGCCCCCCCACACACACACACAACCACTCAGCCACTCACAGCTTTGCCTTGCCACTACTTACTGCTGGGGGGGCTGCAGTGAATCTAGGTCTTTCCCCCAAGCAGAAGAGAAACTCTGCCTTTCACTTGCAAAGATCCTGTTTCTTCTTTGGTGAGCCCAGCCTGCCTCCTTCTCCCTGAAGTGGCCCCAGGTCTGCACTTTGCCTTGCAGCCACCTTCCTCTGGCATAACTCACTTTCTCCAGTGTGAATACCTGCATCTCTTCAGAGGCTTCCTTCGCAGCCAACTGTGTGAATGGTTTTGAATGCTCAGTCTGCTCCTGGGTGTCCAGGGTGCACTCTCAGGCCTTAATCAAAGGCTACTTTGCCCCAGGGCCTGCAACAAGCTGAGCCTCCGTGACTGAGACCCAGACATGCAGTGGTCTGAATAAGATAAATATTTACCTTGTTTATGCAACAGCCTTTAAATGAGTGGTCCCGGCCGACAGGCCAGTGATCCAGGAACCCAGGGTCCCTCCATCTTGCTACTCTGCTTTCCCGCAGGGTGTCCTCCTCATCTGTGTAGTCAAGGCTGATCTCTTGCCACATTTGTGTTCATGTCCCTGCAGGGATGGGGAAAGAAAGGAAGTGAAGGAAAATCAATTTCCTTTTCAGCCAATAACGTAGAAGTTATGCATGCCCCTTCTGTCACCTCCCACTGGTTAGAATTGAGTCAGACGGTCAAGTCTTGGCTGTGTGGGAGGCTGGGAAATGTCCTCTCTGACAGGGTGACCATCTGCCCAGGTACGCTATGACAGAAGATGTGGAGAATGGATTGGAGGGATAACTGGAAGCCCACTGCAGCCTGGTTACCACATAAGGCCTAGAACAGTCACGTCCACCCTGTGGCCCAGACGGCTTTGAATGTGACCCAACACAAATTCTTAAAACATGATGACATTTTTTTTTTTGCGACCTTTTTTTTTTTTTTTTTTTTTAAGCTCATCAGCTATCGTTAGTGGTAGGGTACAATTCTTACAGTGTGGCCCAGGGAAGCCAAAAGGTTGGACATTGCTGGCCTAGACGATAATCATTACCTTCTGCTCACCACTGTCCACTTCTGATAATATTCCTTCCCTATCCCAGACAAAATTTAGGGTCTACCTAGAGACTTTTCCTCAAAAATGTAAAAATGGAGTCATCTGGTATAGCAGATGCTATCATCACATTGCCCATGTTCTTAACCCTCCGGGGCACATTACCCTGACTCCTACTGTCAGTTCCTGAACATCTTTACCTAGGCCTTTCTGTGGCTGCCAGAGCCTGCTGTGCACACAGGGCAGGCTTCCCGTGTGAGGGAATGAAGATCCTTCCCCTGAGCCGAGTTCAGTTCAGTTCATCTCAACCAACGCTGATGCAGGCCCCCCCATTCCAGGCTCTATGCTGGAGACCAGGGACACAGAAAAACTTGTAGCTCCATGAGCCCACGCGGCATGCCAGGCACAGGACTGAGGGCTTTACCTGCATCACTCACTTAATTCTTACACAGCCCTTTGCAGTTGGTTCTCTTCCTCTCTCTATTTTACACAGGAAACTAAGGCTTTGGAAGGATAAGCACCTGCCCAAATCCCCAACTTGGTCATCACCAGTGATGGGGTTTGAACTCATGTCTCTCTGGCTCCATGACTGCCGTGTCTAATGAGAGATGCTCCCTGCAGTCCACAGGGAAACAGCTAACGATACACGTTGAATGTAACAATGAAACATGTAAGCTGGATAGATGATCGTTTCTTTCACCTTCTTGCTGGCAGGAATGCATTCAAGTGACGAGCTACGGAGGCTCCACACCACCCCCCAGACTGCATGTGCATTGTTACCTGAGGGTGACATACAATCCTTTATTTTTAAGCCACCCATTATTTTGAAATTTTTTACACCCATCAAACTCTCATAACTCAGTACTTCCCGACGTGTTTCACCTCATGTAGAAAATGGTAGCACCTGTATGGCACACTAGGATAAGCTCAAGATTTGGGAATGTCTATGTAGGATCAGGTGAAAATACTAATGGCATTTTGTTGACACTACATAATTATGAAAAGAAATAAAATAAAAAGTATTTAGGAAAATAGTTAAGTATTGAATTAGAATAAAACTTCCAAATAACATCTTTTCAAATTTTGGATGAGAAAGAAACACCATTTTTTAAAATAGATTCTAAATTTGAAAGGGCTACAAAATTCCTAATTATGTTTTCTAATTATGCTGTCTTCAAGTTCACCGTAGACAGGAACCTTTGCTCACAGATAGATGCCGTGAATGGGCGTGGTATCGACCACCTTTTCTTCCAATGTCAGAAACTCATTTCTTGTCTGTAATAGAATTCAGATCCTTTGCATTTTATACAAATGATACAATTGTTCTCTAAATCTAACAATAGTGCTTTTTTTTTTTTGACAAAATGTAATGTTGAAATTCCTTGTAGTAACATAAGGGGCTTTCAAACACAAGAGTACTTGGTTCAAGTCAAGTGTTTTAAGAGTATGATGAAATTTTCTTCCAACATACACAAATTTTGCTCTTTTAGTCTTAATACATTTTTTAAAGATTCAAATAATAACTCCAACTTAGTTCACTGGTAACCCACCTGTAATTTCACTTCCTCAAGGGTAAGCTTCTTCTTTGAATCCATAACGTGGTTAACACATATTAACATTGTGTTGGGGGTCCCCAAGACCACCCTCAGTCTCCATGATTCGCTGGAAGGAGGAACAGAACTCAGAAAAGCTGGGGTACTCATGGTTACGGTTTATTACATTGAAAGGTTATAGATTAAAATTAATGAAGGGAAAAGGCACCTGGGTCAAGTCCAGGAGAAACCAGGCAAAGCTCCTAGTCCTCCTCCTCCAGTGGAATCACACAGAGAGAACCTAATTCTCCCAGCAATGATGTCTGAAAACATGAGCAAAGTGTTGCCAACCCAGGAAGTTCACCTAGTCTTAGCGTGGGAGGTTTTCAATAGAGGCAATCATATTCTGATGCAGCACCCACATGACTGACCTCCAGCTGCCCAGAGGTCACATTGAATATAAAAAGGTGCTTTCATCAGGCAGGATTCCGAGAACTCAAAGGTTATCTCTCACAAGATGGCCAAGGGCTAATCTTGAAGATCTTTGGAATGTTCAGGGTTTGGGCAACCCAGGACTTTCGAGTTAACCCATTACTGCACAAAGGTGCTTTCAGATGATTCTTAACAATTTTTAGTCAAGTTCATTCAGAGACTCAAAAATGTCAATTAAGTAAGTCAGATTTTAAAGCCAATTACTGTCCTTCAAAAAAATTGTGCAAAGCAGTTCGCTGGTGGTGTAGTGGCTTAAGGCTTCGGCACTGGCGCTGTCGGCGCTGCGGCCTGGGTTCGATTCCCAGTCAGGGAGCCACCCACATACCAAAAAAAGCAAAAAACAAACAAACAAACAAAAAAATTGTGCAAAGCGAGACCGGCTCACAATTTTCAGATTTTATTTTTATTATTGGTCAAGTTCACCAACTCTTGACAAAATTCTTCTTTGGAGAGTCAACCCATTTCTATATGAAACAGCAGAGAGTGATTTTATTGTTTTATTTCACATAAGGTTGAAGACATACAGGGCTGAGATCTTTGGGGTTTAATTTACCCTTTTGATCGCACCATTTACTCTGGTATTCGGATCTTCAAGGCTGTCTTTATATAAAAGTTTCTGTGAATGAAAGAACAGGCAGCTCACACCTCAGGGTTTTTGGAATGAACCTGTGAAGTAAAGCACTGGCATCTTCTTATTGTTACAGCCACCCATAAGACCACAAATTCACCCATTGTTGTCACATATCTTAATCAATTGAAGGTGCTCATTGACCTCTGACTATTTCCTCCTCACCTGGTTTTGAGAATTCTGCTGGTGCTTATAACTGACCGTAGTTACTAATGACTACAGTCTTAGTCTGCAATGGAAGCTTTTTTTTCGAACCTTCAGATTATCTTTGGTTCTATGTCATCTGAGATGTTTTCAATGTGTCTGTAGTATCGTTTGGAAGTGACAACTTTTCTATTTGCTTCTTCAGCTCCAAACTTAAGTGTTGATGATTTCCCTATGGGCTGATTTGAATAGTAGGTGAGGTATTTTGACTTTGGCTGTTAAGTACAGGACTTTGCAACCAGTTTCTTGAGCTCTCCCTGAAAGTGTAACAGAGCTCAGGGAAGAACTTCATTTTTTTGTTTTGTAATGCTAGACATTTATCAAAGACCAACATTTTCCTGTGATAGCTGAATGATTTGCAGCTAGGTATGGGCAGAGATGGCCCTTTTTGCAAAATATTTTATACTTCTGAAAGACCCCCGAAATGGGGAGACCCTCACTCCAGCCTCGGGATGGCGCGACACCCAAGAACTCACGAGAGACCGATCTTGATGCAAACAGCAAGAGGTTTATTCAGGAACCAGTGCACTGGGGCCGACTCATATCCCACGCAGGGGTAGAGGAGTTCGACCCCGAGCACAAGGGGTAAGGGGTTTATAAAGGCAAAAACCACAAGCATCTGGCAACAACTGATATCGCCAGAAAGATTGCAACACTTGCTAGGGTGGGGGCCAAGAGACAGCCACATGGGCTAGGGTAAGCACCAAGAGATTACCACATGTGCAGGGGTAAGGAAAATTTTAAACTGAAAACTTTAACTTAGGCTGAAAATTTTTAACTCAGAAATATTTTAACTCTTCACTTCTACCTCTTATTAGTAAGCAGTCCTATAAATTATATTTTTATATGCTATGAGATAGATTAGAGTGAGTTTTTGTTTTTTTAGAGCAATGATCATAGCATTGCATTGGCTTAGAAATTAGGTTCCATGTAATCTGGGAATTAAGATTCAAGAGAAATGCAAAGAGCTTGGCTAGGCACATATATGAATGACAACTTAGACTAGTTCATCTTATATTTAAAAAGGGATGAATTTTATGAAAGAAAAATGCATCACAAAGAAGAATGAATTTGCCTGCAACCTGTGCAAAATAATATACTGCAGCAGGACAAGGTGCTATTTTTTATATATTCTTCTATATAGAATATAACATGTTTAGTCCAGAGTCTGTCATTATCTTGTTATGGTTGTCTGGGCTCATGTCCTATAGAGGAAGAATTTAAAATTCTAGGAGGATCAGAGTATTGATGCATCCATTCAACATTATGAAGAGTGCGTGGTTCAAGGTGATATCATGTTAATTCTCAGGGGAACTGACAGGGAGCATGTTTCCATATGGTATACAGCGTGGGAACTAGATCGTTTGAAAAACAACACAAAGCAGGTGGTAGAATTAAGAAAGAATTTCCAGATAGCATCTGGGAAATGCCACTTGGATGTGGATGGTTCTTGTTAGGGCTGTCAACTTGGGATGGTCTCACTAGGACAGGTACTCAGGGTCATAGGGGAATGTTAATGGTCTGAATGGCTTGCAGTTAGGTATAGGCAGAGATGGCCTGGCCACCTTGCTTCGCATGATGTTAAGTTTTCTAAGACATAAGACTTCTGGGCCAAAGGATAGAACTAGAAGATCCCAGGGCACACATTTGAGATTACCCTTGGCATATTTATTGCCTATTGAATGACAAACTTTTTTTGTACTACTATGTTTAGTGATTTTGATGGCATCCCAGTTTTAATTTAAAAGTTGCCCATTGTGGTGGGAAATTCATTATCCATCAAAATTAAAACTATCTAAATATAAAGTACTTAAAGTTATACCTATAAGTCTACTGCCTCTGTAAGAATGCCCTATACACATTGCATTAAATTAAACAGAAGAATTCAGTAAGCAAAATAGGAAGTATTAAATACTAATTTTTATTTAATTAATAATTAAAATTTGAAAATTCACAATATTTCACTATTACTCATATTCAGGTATGATAAAAATATTCTGAAGCTGTGCAGTCTCACAGTCTCTTGAATAATTGATTTGATTAACTTATTCTCAATTATTTTGGGGTTTAGATAGAAACATTTTGCTTTTACTTTCCCTTGTTTCATTGAGATATAAAATACAGAGCGTGCTTTATAGTAATAGTTAATAAAACTTTGATTATTAATTTAAAAAAATACACAGAGTGAGGTGTGTGAAGTGCATGAATCTTCAGTGCACACAGTGAACTTTTTATCCTCCCAGAAAGCAGCTTTATCTCTGCCCAAGTAAACATTGATCTGCCTTCTATCGCCACAGGTTAGATTTGCCTGTTTGAGGACTGCGTATAAATGGGATTATACAATAGGTGTTCTTTTATCTGGCTTTTCAACTCAGCATCATGTTAGAGAAATTCATCCTCTCATTGTTGCATATAGCTATAGTTTGTTTCTTTTTATTGCCATGTAGTAATCCATTGTGTGGATATATCACAATTTAGTCATTCATCTGTTGATGGACATTTGCATTGTTTTCCATTTGGGGCTACTGTGAAAAAAGCTGCTACCAACATGCTTGTGCATGTCTCTTTATGGACATATTATGCATTCATTGCTATTGGGTAAATAAATATCTAGGACTACAACTGCCGGATAAGAGTAGGTATATGTTTAACTTTAGAAACATTTTTCTCATTTTTAAAAGCCAATAATAATTCACTCTGAAATTCCTCAAGAATCAAACTGTGTTAAATAGTAGTGTTAAAAATCCATAGCCACTCACTTAACCAAGAAATAACAACTGAGAAAATTTTTTAAATAAATTATTTTCAATATGGAAACATTTAACATTATATAGTAATAATATCCATACTTCTGTTAGAAAAATGTGAAAAACAAGAGAAATTTAAGTAAAAGAAACATCCGTATTTTATCTGTATTTGCAAAATAAAATGTCACAGCTGTGAAACAAACCATGACTAGGGTCATAATCAGGCTACTTGAGGGAAATGGATGGGCACCTCTGGCATGATGTGGCCATGACAGACCCTTTCTGCCAGCAGATGCTTTGTATAAAATTTTAGCCACATAAATAATTATCACCAAATTCAGGAAGTTTACAGAGAGAATCATCTAAGTGTTCAAATGAATGCTTGGTGGTGTTAAGTGTTTGTGTGGGTGAACCAGTCAACATGCCTGTAGCCCACTCATGACGCACCAGTTGGGATGCTCTGTCCTAACTAATAGAAGTATTGATTCCAAGACAAAACATATTCTGTCATAATTTTGGAGGATTCTGTGCTAAAGTTAAACTACAGTTTTAATACTGCAGGAATTCTCAGAAACTTAGAGATGCCAATGCCCACTGTGGAGTCCTTGGGGCTCCCAAATTAAAATGGGCAAAGGGCAGAAATGCACAGTGCACTTGATTAGGAGCAAGTGCTCTCATATGATGAGATAGGAGCCTCTGTAGATCCATACAGACTGGAGGAAGTATCAGTTAGGGATGATGCTCAGCTGCATATAATAGAAAGTCAATGACTTTATCAAATAGGGATTTATTAACCTCCCCCAAAAAGAAGTCGGTGATGGGCATCCCGGGCTGGTGCAGCTGCTCCACAACATCACCAGGGTCTCAGGCCCCTTCTGTCTCTCTGCTCTGCCATCATTAGCACGAAGCTTTTATTCTCACATGTGACTCATTGTGATCTCATGATTACAAGATGGCTGTTTTACCTCCAACCTCAAGTTCACATTCCAGGCAAGAAGGCAGCAGCCAGGAGGAAGAGATGGTGCCTCCATCAGAAAATCAATGCTTTCTCACAAGCCTTCAGCACACTTCTACTTACATCTCAGTGTCTTAGAACTGGCCACCCTTAGATGCAAGGAAGGCTGGGAAATGTAGTTTTTAAGCTTGTCACATTGCCTTCTTGAGGAAAATTGGTTTACCTAATCTGGTCTCAACTAAGCTTGATCTCATCTCAAAATTCTTTCCCTTGACTTCTGTCCTTCAACCTTATTAATTATAACTAGGCTGACTAGATGTACCATTTTAAACAGGACAGAAAACAACTGTCCCGTTTCAAATGGCACGTCTGGTCAACCTAATGATAATAGATAATGTCATTGCTCCACCTAGATCCTCCTTTTCCCTCACTGTGCGTGTGGTCCCCAGCTTTGTGCTCTTGATTCCAACACCCAGTACCTATGACTTTTGGAGCCCAATTTGCCCACATGAAGCATCTGAGAATTCACATCTCCCTGGTGTGACCAACCATAAGCCAGGGACTGATGGGAGCATGATAGACCTTGCCTTAGGTTGGATCCAACTCTAAAGCCTAAGTCATGTGCCAGAGCTCCCTGCGGCATCAGGCTGAGCCCACCCTCTGCCATTTCTGTCTGACGTCACACCTTCCCTTGGCCTCCCCTTCCCTGATTGCCCTGTGCCCTTTTTGGTTACTCCCCACCCTGCCCCCTACGGGAACATTTGACAAATGACTTGCACATGAATCCTCATTTCAGGGTTGGCTTCTCAATCCCCTGACTTCAAACACTGGGCTTCTCACCGCTCCTAGAATATACGGAGCCTGCTCCAACCTCTGGGCTTTTGCATCCTGCCAGGAAGCCTTCTCCCAGACATGTGCAGGGTCAGAGCTTCACTCTGTCCAGGTCTTGGCTCAAATACTACCTCATCAGTGGGGATTCCCTAACCACGTTGCCTAAAATAGACCCCCTCTATCAACTGCTATCCCTGCTTAATTTTCTTTATACCATTGATCACTGCTTAACAGTATATATTTTGTGGTCTTTCTCCTCCTCTAGAATGTGAGCTCAGAAGCCAGGAACTTTGGCTTGTTTTATTCTCTTCTACACTCCCTGCACTATACTTGCTGACTGAATTAATTAATGAATACTATCTAAGGATCTATGCAGCCTTAGGTACTAGAAAGTGACCATCAGCTTTTGAAAGGGGGCATAGACTGAGCATTGGAGGTATTTTTTGGAGTTAGAAAAACAGTTCTTTAAATTCTATAAGCATTTATTGAGACAACAAAGCTAAGTCAGGAGCCCCCCCAAATTGCTTATGGTCTCAAGGAGGACCCAGACCCCCCAAAATTGGTACATATGTGCACCATGAGGTCACTGTGGTGATCTATGCACAGGGCTCTACAATCACTTCTGCCTGAGAGAGTCCAGGAAGGCTTCATGGAAGAAGCCACATTTGACTTTAAAGAAAGAGTAACTTTCTTGCAGAGAGAGGGTGGTTGCAGTCCCATTAGGAGTCCCATGTGGAAGGCATAAAGTCCATGGCATGCCTGTGTGGATGAAACAAAGGATACCTGAGGCGAGCAGCAGGCAACTAAGGGACATGTGTGTGTGTGTGTGTGGGGGGGGGGGGGGTCAGACAGCAAAAGACCTTGAAGAGCCATAGTTGGGGTTTAACCCAGGGGATGGACAAAGGGGAATATGGTCAGAGCTGGGTTTTAACAAGTTACCTCTGGTGGTGACATGGACACGTAGAGAGGGAAAAACTCATTCCTTCTTGTCACCCATCCACTAGCCGCTCCAGGTGCAGAGCTGAGTGTTTGACACCAGAGGGCACTATGACCTAGGCCAAGGGCCTCCTGCTTTCCCTGACCTCTTCTTGGACACTCACCTCTAGACCTGGAACTCTGGACACACTTCCAGCCAAGTCAGCATCAGTAGCTGGCTGTCAACACACAAGGCCTTGAAAAATCTTTCGTATTGCCCCTTGTTATCTCACTATCTCTTTCCATGTAATAATAACTGAGACTGCAGTGCTGCTGGAGGTGCAGTGGGGAATAAACAGGTGAGATCTTTGGTGTCGTAGAGCACTTAGTCTAAACCAGAGGGTCTCACAAAGCATGATCCCTGGGGGGCAGTAGCAGCAGCAACTGTGCACATGTGAGGAATGCAGATTCTCTGGACCCACTTCAGACCTCCTGGATCTGACACTCTGGAGGTGGGGCCCAGCAACCTCTGTTTCAAAAAGCCCCTAGTTTGATTCTGATGCATGGTCGATGCTGAGAATCACTGGTCCCAGAAAGAGCTGTACAATGCAGCAAGTGCCCTCAAAGGAGTGAGTCCAGTGTGCTTCCAGAAGGCCCCCGACTCAGAAGAGCACAGACCATGGGAGACTTCCTGGAGGAGGTGTCATAGCAGTCAGCCAGGCAGAGACTGGGGTAGAGAAAGGTATTCCGAACAGAGAAAGCAATTGTGCCAAAGCCCTAAAAGGGAGATCCTAGTCTCTCATTAGACTCCAGCTGGAAGAGAACTTACACAAAAGGGCTCAATCTTTGTCTTCTTCTGTACATTCCTGGTTTCTCTCTAGGCGGTCTCATGTTTTAAAAGATGTTGTCTTCCAAAAAGTTGCCCTAAGTAATTAATAATTCATTAATTTCCTATTATTTCTTAATCAATATATATATAGGTATAGAGAGATTCTGATTAGCATGAGATGTACAGACTTTAAACCCTGAATTAATAATGATAGTAACTACCCTTTGCCAAGGATGACTTTGGGCCAGGCTGAGTGCCAAGCACTTTATGTGTGCTAGCTCATTTAATCTCCACCATAATAAGCCTATAAGTGGGGTACTGTTATTACCCCCATTTCACTGAAGAGGAAACCAATCCTCAAGAGAGGCTAGTCACTTGGCCAAAGACCCAACTAGATAGATATGATCTAACCTGGGTCAGCTCTCCTGCAGAGCAGGCTTGATCTGAATGTCTTCCTGTTTCTTGAAGACAATGGAGTTCCAGCTGCAAAGAAAGATACCTGGCCTGTCAGCACATACAGTCTTATCCTGAGCAAAACGCACAGTTCCTGCCATGCATTTAGAAATACTAAAATAGCTCATGGTACCCATTTCTATCTTGAGAGTTCCCTAGGGTTCTGGGACTCTAGGTCAGAATCACTGAGCTAGTCCACATTCTCTCTGTCCCCCAACACCCATTATATAGGAATATGGAAGTCCAAGAAGGGGCAATGAAGTGGAGACAGCCTTCTGGGACCCCTCAAAGCATCCCTGATATTATGACACTAGAAAAGAGCTTGCTGGTCCTTGCGTCATTATCCCCATCTCCTCCCTTGCTTCCTTCCTGTTCAAACGTCCACCGAGTCCCTGCTCTGGTCCAGGCCCTGGGCACTGGGGATACAAAGACAAATAGGTACTTCATGCCAGCCTTTCAACTTCTCATGAGCTATAACATGTTGTCTCCACACGCTTTTGTTAAGCTGTCTCCACCACAAAGGCAGTTTTCCTGCAGATGTCAGCAGTAGCACCACCAATTATATCCTCACGCACCGGCTTTGTGGGATAGAATATAGTATAACCTGCCCTACTCCATCTCTGCCCACCTCTCTGCTCTCTGTTCCTAACATGGACATGCTCCATGCCTCATTAGCCCTGTCTGAGATGTTTAGGGGGTGCTGGCTGCCTCTTCCCTTTCTCAAAAGTGGTTGTTTGGTGAACTGACTTGCTGTATCTGCTCTTTCTCCCTCCTGCCCTCCTGACATTGATAGCTCACTGCCAATATCTTTTCTCACTTCCTTGCACCGCTTTTATAGCCAGTCTTCACCATCTTCCCAGTGGGCAATTTCTCTTAGTTTGTAAATTAGGTCAAGTAACACTTTCTGGCTCCTAGGAATACAGACAACAGGTGGACCTGGTGCCTGCCCTGTGGGGATGAGAAGGGAGGCTGCTATTAGCAACCTGTGAAAGGGAGACCGAACAAGGTAGCTTCACTGCTGGACGGTACTCGGGGCACACTTACTACATACACCTCCGTGACTACGGGCAAACACAAGTGGACTCTCCGGTTCTCCCAGTAAGGAGGGCAGTCCTTGCAAACTCAGGCTCCAAAAGGGAGTCAGAATTCTTGGTGGGAAGTCTCTAATAGCTAGGAGAGGAAACCATGATCCAGCAAAAAACCCTTGTATGTTAGCAGGCTGAGAGTCGATCTTTCAGAGGCAGACTTTTAGTAACCAACTCGCTCATGAACCCTGATATGTAAACCAAATGTCAGTTAAAATATTTTGAATAAAAGTGATGTTTAACGTAGCTACAAAAGTAGTATGTGCCCATTGAAAGCATTTTTTAAGTGATAGAGAAATAAAATGTGAATTTCCATCCAAATCACTGTTAACCCTTTGGTGTGTAAATTTCCAACATACACCAGTATAATCACATAAAATCATATATGTACATATATGTATATCTTACATACAAATAATATGGAGAGAATGAGAGATGATTTTAAAATATGAAGATATAATAACATTTAAATACATGTTATAACATGTTATCTATATAATAATATTATATAGAAGTAATATATGAGGGCAGTCCAAAAAGTATCCAGCCATGTAATATGAAAAATGGGGGTGTTTATGGCTGGATTTTTTCCAGACAGCCGTCCTATTTGCTATTCAGCTTGCTTATATTTTTTCACAATAGAACACTAAGTTGTGGGCATCTTTCCATGTGACATGTGTAGACAGCTCTCATTCTTTCTCAGCTCTGCAGTATGGATATAACTTGAATTCCTCAATCCTCGGCTGATACACATGTATTTCCAGTCTTTTGTTATTAGAAACAATGCTGCAAAAAACTTCTTGTATATTTATCTTAGCTCATTCTCGCCAGCGTTTCTATAAAATAAATTCTCGAAGGCAGAATTGGCTGGATCAAAGGACACCTAAGTATAAGGTCTTGATAAAAACTAACAAATGTCTCTCCCAAGCTAATGTACCAATTAGTACTTGGCCAGCAGTGATGAGAGGGCCTATGGACACTCTGCCCCAACACCTTTTACGATTTGCCAATTGGATACACAAAAAACATTATCACATGGTTTTCATTTGCATCAGTTTTTCTGTGGGGTCAAGCATCTCTTCATGTATTCATTGGCCGTTTGAATGCCATCTCCTATAAAAAGTATTTTCTCATGTTATTTGCCTGTTTTGTTTTGTTTTTTAACTCGTTTTCTTTCTTACTTTTCTTCTTTGGTACTTTTTTTTTAAAAGCTGATTTCTATGAGTTTTTTGCATACCATGTTCTTAGTCCTCCCTTGTCATATGGAAAGAAAATTAGTTTAGTGGTTGTCATTTGCTTTGCATATATGGGTTTGGTCCTCCCACAGAAGTTTAAAAACTATTTATATAGTCAGATCCATCCATCTTTTCCTTGATAACTTCTGAGATTTGTGTTGTATTTAAGAAAGATTTTCTCCATTATGAAAACAAACATTCTCTGGTATGTTCACGGTTTTGTTTTTTACCTATATATATTTAGTCCATCTGAAATTTATTCTAGTGTATAGTATGCAGTGAGTTAGGGGCACAGCTAGATCTTTGTCCAGATGGCCCATCAATTATCCTAAAATGTATCCCCTTACATATGTGAAGTGCCACCCTTAGCATGTATCAAATATCCTTCTGTGTTTAGGTCTATTTGTGGATTTTATTTCACTCCATTTACTTCTCTATCAGTTTCTGAGCCAGTGACATGCTTTAATTATTGCTATTTTTAATACACTTAGAACTTTCCCAAACCTTTCTCTCTGTAAGACTTTACAGATCTGTTCGTAAGCGGTACACCTGTCCTGGCCGTATTAAGAGTCTTTGGTATGAGGTCAGAATATCTCCTCGAAGTGACTGCATCTCTCTGACCACGTTCATTTATTTATTCAGCAAATACTTGCTGCGCACTGCTCTGTGCCAGGGGCCATGGTGGGTGGGATCAGAAGAGACAGAGGGAATAACAGACCTAGGCCTTGCCTCAGAGACCGATTTTAGTGATTAATCCCCAAGGCCACCATGATTCCTGAGTTCTGGGGGACTCTCCTAGAAGTCGTGGCCAGACCTGGGTGCTTTCAGATGCCCCTGAATGATAGCTCAGCCAAGGCCACTGGTAACAGAGCCAAAAGAAGCTGGATTTTAAATAGGCCTGGCTTCCTCTCCAATATTGTTGCGAGACCCTTATCTCCAGGTCATTCTGTTCCAATCAGATAAGAAAGAGCCAAAGCAGATGGGGTCATTGGGAATTATAGTATACTGTGAGCTTCCGGAAATGGCTTTTTTTTTTTTTTTTTTTTTTTTAAGAGAGAAGAGGAAAACTGAAGAAAGAAATTTAGAAGACTAATTTATCTAAAAATTATCTTTGAATCCTGGCAGTGGAGAGGGCAGCATGGAGGTCAACCTAGTTGTGTGACCTTGACCATGTCATTTCACTTCTCTGAGCTCCATCTCAGGGACACGCTGAGTCAACCAACTGACACCAAGCCAAGATCTTGACTCATATTTGGTTTTATCAGATCCTCACAACGCCTTTATTCAACAACATCTTGACTCCCAGTTTACACACAGAAACCTGGGAATCGAAGGAAAAATTGACATGCCTGAAGCCACTCACTTAGAAGGAACAAAGTTAGGGTTTAGTCTGGACTTGATCCTGAGTCCCTCACCCTTTGTGCTTTACCACAGATAACTCGTTTTTATGGAAGAGTTGTCCAACTTCCTCCACCCCTAATCCCAGGTTAGGGTGCCCTGCTGTGCACCAGGCACTTCTGAGATGAGCAGGAGGACAGATCTGCCCCACCAGAAACCAGGACTTACTAGAAAGACATTGTGGTATTGACATAGGGACAAAGTGACTCATGAGAAGGAATGGAGAGACCTAGAATGAGACCCATGCAAGGACGGACCTTTGGGAGATGGCAGAGGCGGCACATCACAGTAAAGAAAGGGAAGATATCCAAACAATGGGGCCAAAAAGAATTACTTCACAGCATGTACAAAGATCAGCTCCACATGGATTGCAAACTTAAATTTCAAAAGTAAAACATTAAAACTCGTAGTAGAAAATATAGGTGAATATTTTTTGGAGGTTGGAGCAGAGTAAGAGTTCTTAAATAAGGCCCCAAAGACATTTACTACAAAAGGAAAGATTGATAAAATTCGCTGTATTAAAATTAAGACCTTATGTTCAACAAAAAAGGAAATGAAAAGGCAAGTAACCAAGTAAAAGGAGAAAATCTCAATAAACAGAGGTCAACAAAGGATTAATACAAAGGATATATAAAGAACTCCTACAAATCAGTAAGAAAGAAAACTTTAAAAACAAAAACAGAAAGAAAAAATGGACCAAAAAGTAGGAGCGCAGTATTTCAGAGAGGAAGATACCCATATAGCCAATAAACACGAAGAGATGTTAAACATTGTTAGTGACCAGAGATATGCACATTGAAGCCTTGATGAGACACCACTTTGCATCCATTCAATTCACAATAATTAAAAGTCATTCCAAGTGTTAGAAGGGATGGGGACCCCCAGGATATTTTGCTTGTTGTTGGAAGAAATGTGAATTGGCGAAACTACTTTTGACAGGCCTGGCATCATTTTCCGAAGCTGAGCATTCACACAGTTTCTGATCCAGCGGCCTGGCCATGCGGTAAAACCCAAAAACCATCTGGGATCGACGGCATTCCTTGTTCCCTCTGCACCTTTGCCAGGCCTCCACGTTGGCAAAGACCCTTCCCTTGCTGGCCCTCAGCGTCACAGAACGAGAACTAGAAATAAATATTTGGTGCTACAGCCATTGAAATATCGAGGTGGTTCGTTCCTGTGGGACAGGATGAAAAGTATTTCTCCTAAATGCCCGTTAAGGCGAGAATGATGACTAAGCTGTGAGGTGCTCACATGTGACATATGATAGACAGCAGTCAGAAGGAATGAGCTACAGGGACATGCTCAAACATAAATTCATTTTACCAATTTAACACTGAATGAGAAAAATAAATCTCAAAAATTATATACAATATGATAGCCGTTGTCAAGTTTTAAATGATTAACATTAAAAATATTGTTTTAAGGAATACATATAGCTGCAATAAATTGTGATATACAAAGGAAAACAAGGAATGGTGAGCACAGGATCCAGGGTGACGGGTACCTCAGGATCGGGGGGTGTAGGGCCTGTTTGACCAGTAGATACAATTGAGTCAGTGCCATAATACTTGTAGTGCTCATGAAAACCTTTTAATTTACTTTAAAATTAGAAGCAAAAAAATAAAATAAACCTTTATGTCAAAGAGAATGTAATATGTAATATTAATATATTCTTCATACCAATGCAGTCATCAAATACGCATA
Source organism: Lyroderma lyra (assembly GCA_004026885.1). Taxonomy (NCBI): domain Eukaryota; kingdom Metazoa; phylum Chordata; class Mammalia; order Chiroptera; family Megadermatidae; genus Lyroderma; species Lyroderma lyra. The sequence goes on along the minus strand of PVJL010008180.1, from coordinate 48,091 downwards.
CGTATTCGTGTGTGTGTGTGTGTGTGTGTGTGTGTGTGTGTGTGTGACAAGGCCCACAAAGACAAAAGCCTCCAGGATCCATAAGAGTCCCAGTGTGGCGCTGAGGGGAGGCATATGATGTTTTGGAGAATTTGTGATTACTTGTAGGTTCTCTAGTAAGAATTACTAGCTTTGGTTTGGGGAACATACTACATTATTATAAATAACTAAACCAAGTGTAATATACAAGGACCGATGTTAATTGTGTGTCATAAACACACAAGGTTTATGATCCTCTAATCCTGTCTACCTGAGATTCCCCTTGAAAAACAATTAGAAAAGATACTACCTGTCGAATATGTAAATATTATACTTCCAAAAAAATCTTTTCAAAATTTTGACTTGGAGATTTGAACTTGCTTCTGTGGACATAAATTTTAGATCAAATTTTATTTTTGCAATAGCTACACAAAATTCCCAATGAAAAGTTTTAAGTAACCACCTCTACAAATTGCTAATACCACTTTTTTTGCAACCATGTAAGCACTTACAAAAATTGAACTCTTATTTAAAGAATATAACAGTGCTTTCTTTTCTGTCATTGAGGAATGAAATCGCTTGAAATGATCTAAGTGGGCTTTCAATTCAATAGAATTTTGTGGTATCAAGAATTTCAAGCTACTACTGAAGCTCTTGCTTGCACAATGTTCATCGTTAGAGCAGCCATCCTAGCTGCTGAAGCCTAAAGCTGCAGTGCCCCGGCTGGTCTGCAGATCAACACACATAAAGAACTATGGTCATAAGCCACTGACTTGGGGGGCGGTATGTTACACAGCCGTAGGATAGCAATAGCTAACGAATGCAGGTGCAACAAGTACCGATTTGTTTGTAATCACTGAGAGTAAATCGCAGCAGATTATTGAATTTTAACAGTTGACAAAATAGCTCAAAAGTCACAGAATCCAGAGGAGTACGTAACATTGTTATTAATTGCCCGTTTGACATACCTTTATAATGTCTTATGTTTTGAGCTGCATTTCTTTGGTTGCCTCTTCACACATGACAACAACTGTGTAATTTTGTTTCTAGGAGAGAAAAGAGAGATGATTCGGCTTTTTCTCCAGCATGATTTATTTTCCAGCAAGGAAATTATTTTTTATTGATAACTTAGAAAAGCTTCTTCTAGTTTCTATTAGTCACACGGTGTCAATGTTTAGGATTGTTGTCAAACTTGGGACGACCTCTGTCAAGTCACCTTCAGGACACTTTTAAGTTTTCTTGTGCAATGAGGAATCCTAAATCCTCTCTGAATTGATAAAACTCATTGTCCCATTTGTCATCAATGTCCTTTGGTAGTGGTACATTACACATTTTATGTTCTCTTAGTTCAGTAATTTGTGTCAAGTCTGAAAAAAAAATAAAAACTTTTTCCAATGGTTCGTGTGATCCACTCTTTCTTATTGATTGGATTATCAGAGGCCCCAGGAACCTTTTCCTGCCTGCTCTTCAAATTTATCTAACCCTCTCAGGGAGTTACTTGCTTCTGGAATGACCTCAAAATCTGTTACAATTTTCTTTTCCTGATTTTTCTATGGGTTTCATTGTTCATTTTTACGGCTTTGATTTCGTACTCTATTAAGTTGTAAATATTTATATTGGTTATTTAACAATCTACATTTAAAGACAACAAAAATATACAGGTACCGAAATGTGTAATTTCTCAATCGTTTTATTGAAACTCAAATGTCTCTCATTCAGAGAGATACTGAAGACTCGACTCAGAGTTTTCTGATTACTCCTTTCTTTTCCTTTATAGCAGTTGGTCTGATGTTAAATCATATACTGATGTGTCTGTTGTCTGTCACCTCCGGTAGAAACTAAGGGAGTTTTAAATCAGCTATATCCCCAAACCATAGAACATCAATCAACCAATAAATGTTTGTTGAATGAACAAGTGAGTAAGTTTGTCTGCACTGTGTCTCCTGCCAAGATCCTACCCTCACCCACTTTCAGGGACAGCTGTGAGTCTGTTGTGGGCTAAACCCACCAAAGCTCCACACCCACATTTCTATACTAAAACCATTTCCATTTTTAATCTCTTTTCCAAAAAAAAAAAGGAACCACCCCAGCCTGTTTTGACATAACACACAAGTTATTTCTCTCTCAACCCAAAGTTTCTGTTTCATCTATAATTACCTCACCTACTTTCATATTCTTAATATAGTATGATTTGGCTTAACGTATTATTTTTCTTCTCCTTAAATTGTTGACCCTATTGCTGCTTCACACTCAGCCTGCCCCCAAACTGAATTTGTCCTGTCCCGCCGCATGTGAGCAGGTTCGTCTTCAACCTGTCAGTGGCTCAGACCATGAGCCCAGGTGTATCCTCACGACCTCTCTCTTCCCCCTCCCCGCAGCCCATTCCGATTAGTCATGCCTTCCTGTTACTTCTTTGATCTCCTAACCAGTCTCTGTGCATGCATCTCTCTCCTTCCCCACAGCCAGCACCCCAGTCTAAGCACCAGCTTTTCTCACCTGGGCCAGTTCTCTGCTGGGGTCCTCTACCAGTCTCTGGAATGGTCTGCTAGGATGCAGATATGATTTCTGCTTCCCAAAGCTCCTGGATGAAGCCCCAAGGCCCTGCATGACCCACCCCTTTGTGCAAACTCACCTTCTCTCTGTGTCCCCTCTTCTCTCGGCTTCCATCACTCTGGCCTTCCCTGAGTCCCTCCAAAATGCCAAGTTCCTTCCTGACTCCGTGTCTCTGCACATGCTATTCCCCCTATGTGGAACACCTTTCAATCCCCGCTTGGCCTGGCAATTTTTGTTTGTCCTTGTCCATGGCTTAAATGTCATGTCCTCTGAGAAGCCCTCCTTGGCCTCCTGGACAAGTCCAGGCCATCTGTTTTATACTCCCATTGTGCACTGTTCTTTTCCTTCTTGGTACTTCTCAAAACAGTCACATAGTTATTTGTATAATCAGTTATTCAACATCTGTCTTGCCTATTAGAGAGCAACTCTGTGAGCCAAAAAAACACATTTATTACAGTAATAATGGTCAACATTTATGCAGTCCTCAATATGTGATGGGTACTATTCTAAACACTTTACATTTATCATGTCATTTAATCCTCAGAGTAACACTTTAAGATAGACACTATATCTTTCCCTCTTTTAGGAATGAGAAAACTAAGACACAGAAAGGCCAAGTACCTTGCCCAGGGATGCACAGCCAGTCCGTAGTGGAATCAGAATTTGAGCCTGATCTGTCTGCTCCAGAGTCTTTACTCTTTTCCCACTTCCCTTACTGCATTCCATGTCTATCTTGTTTCCCATGGTATCCCCGGAACTCATCACAGGACACATAATAGGTGTTAAATAAATAGTGGCAGACTGTATGAATAAACATGTATTCACCTACTAAGTACCTACTAAGTGCAAAGTACCATGAGGAAAGAAAAAAAAGGATCCTACCTTCACCAAGATTTTACTCTAACTCAAATAGCATGAGAACAGAGATTTTCCTCGACGGGGTCATGGAAAGGTTCTTAGAGGAGGTGCTTTTTGACGGTCCTCTGAGAACAGAGAACAGGAAGGACTTACACGGGCTCATGGGAGCAGGAGCAGGGAGGTGGATGCTAGGAGGGCGGGGGTGGGACCTAGCAGCCTGGCAGGGGCGCCCCACGTGCTGGGGTGGAAGACGGAGGGTAGGGGCCTGTGCACAGAAGTGAGGACGCCCAGAGGAGGGGCTCACCCCACCAGACCAAGGGGAGGCCTCTGGTCTTGGCGGCTGGATGAGTAAGCATGTGCTGGGGGGAAGGGCCTTGTAGGGAGCAGCTCTGACCTGCGCAAAGCAGGCAGGCAGGAAATCACCAAGGGTGTTCAGGAAACAAAAGCATGTTCTGTGAGATATTAATAGGGCTCCATGGTGAAACCCATTTGGAAAATTCTGGATTGAACAAGGTGAAAGATTTCTCTCCTGCAGGTTTTCTCAGAACTCTTAATATGTTACAGTATACCAGTCTGCAAGACAAGGCTATATGTGCAGCATTTCCAAAAAGGGCTGTAGACTCGTTTATTAACTTGACAGCACATTAGTTATAAAGGATGGCAGAAAAGCAGGCCGGTGAAATGGCTTGGGGTGCCCTAGATGCCAGGCCAAGGAACTCTGACATTACCTCGCAGGCCACTGGAAGAGTAAAAGATTTTAAAACAGGGTGTTGGCCCGCTGAGGGTTGGGAGGCTGCTTCCGGTGTCAGTGTGGCGGATAGGAGGAAAGAGGGACATTAACATTTATTTTCAGCTTACCACGGTCCAGCTACCGTGCTAGCACCTTACATATACACTTGCGTTTCATCTTTACCACTCTGCAAAAACCTCTGTTATTTTTCTTACTTTAAATTTGAGGAAACTGAGGCTCAGAGAGGCTGAACCCCCTGCCCACACCTCATGAGGGCAGAGCCAGTTCTTGGATCCAGGTCAGTCGGGGAGCAAAAGGGTGGGCCTGAGCCAGGCGGGAAGCTCTGGGCGCTGAGACCTTCAGCAGTGTGGCTCTCTCCCAGGACCTAAACCCTGTGCCATCCGCCACTAACTTGCTGGGGGACCAGGCCTGCTCACACCCGCTGTCTGGGCCTCGGTTGCCCCACGTGTCCACAAGACGATTGTTACCGCTCCTCCCCACCGTGAACGCTCGCCTCAGAACTCCCACCCGCAGGGGTGCTGCCTTGTGGAGTCCCAGATCTGGTCCTTTGCTTTGGAACTGGGGACCAACTATTGCACGGCGAGTCTCTTCTCATCTGACCTTCACAACTACTCTGCACTGCAGTCAGTCAATGAGGGTTTACCCCCGGTCCACCCTTCGCCAGGCACTGTCCTGAGAGCTGCCATCTGTTGTCTGTGCGGCAGAAGCTACTCTGTTCCCCGTTTTTCCAATATGAAGCCTTGCCCCAGGCCTCCCCTGGGTTAAGATTTGAATCAGGTTCATCTGCACCAATATCCTAGCTCCTGTTTTGCTGCCGTGCATGTAAACCCATGGGCTCAGGGCTGGAGCTCATGCCCCCAGAGCGGGGGTGGTGAGAGTGGCAATGGGGGAAGGGGTAGCAATGACTGCAGTCAGACCTGGGGGTGATTCTTGGTCCTGCTACCTGCTAGCTGAGTTACACAGTGTCAGGTATTTCACCGCCCGGAGTCTCTGTGCCCTCTCCCACAAAATAGCCCTAACAGTACTTAACATGCAATAAGGGATCCAGAAACAGATGAATCAATAAAGTGACTTCCTAGATTCCTTGAACCCCGGTGTTAGAGGTGTGCTGTTTTGTGTGTCTTTATATGACCTGCATGATCATTACAATGGCTAGCATTTATTGAGCATATAAAATGCTCTTAAGAATCTTCCCGTGTGTTATAGACCACACCTGTTACAGACCAGAGCCAGGATTTGAACCCAGGTTGTCTGGCTCCACGGCCCATGCTGTTAACCACTCCACTATTTCTTCGGGTTTGGGATAAATATCTGTGCATTGGATGGTGAAATCTCGGGGTGACGAACCATGTCTTCTGCAGTATCCAGAAGCCAGCTCAGGCCTAGCCTGAGTTTCAGCAAATTCATTCACTCATTCATTCACTCACTCATCCATTCAGTAAGTATCTATTGAACACCTGTGATACGTCAGGCACAGTTCTAGGAACTGGAGACACAGCAATGAGCAACGAGGAAGGTAGAGAAGACTCTCGTTCCCATGACAACTACATCCTAGTGGGGATCCAGGCACTAAATGCACAAGCAAGAGCACCACCGATAGCAGCCTGTGATTCGTACAGAGTTAACGTGGGATTACATGGCAACCAGTGACTGGATGGCTGCTTTTGATGGGTGATCAGGGAGGGAAGCTAGCAGGTGACATTTCAGCTAAGACTTGAATGATAAGAGGGAGCCGGCCATCTGCAGGGCGAAGAGTGTCCAGACAGAGGGAACAGCAAGTGCAAAGGCCCTGAGATGGGGACAAACTGGGTGTGTTTAGGGATAACAGAGAGAAGCCCAGAGCGGCTGTAGAACCGGTCAGCGAAGGAGCCAGGGAGCCAGGGAGCCAGGGGCCACATCTGGAGGCTTCATCTGCCAGAAGAAGCAGTTTCATTATTTATTATTTTTTTCAAGGAGTGATGGGAAGCAGTTAGAAGGTTTTAAACAGGGAAATGACATAATTTCATTTTTTTTTAATTAATAGGCTTTGTTTTTTAGAATAGTTTTAGGTTTACAGAAAAATTGAGTAGAAAGTACAGAGAGTTCCCATATGTCCTCGCACTCTGACACACACACATTTTTCCTATTAACATCTTGCATTAGTGATATGTTTGTTTCAATTAATGAGCCAATATTGATACATTAATATTAATTGAAGTCCATAGTTTATATTAGGGTTTCGCTTTTTGTGTACATGGGTGTTGATAAAGGTATGATGAACGGCATGTGCCCACCATTACAGTATCATGCAGAACAATCTCACTGCCAGAAAAGTCCCACGCTCCCCTATTCAGCCCTCTCTCCCCCCAACCACTGATCTTTCTGCTGTCTCCGTAGCTTTTGTCTTTCCCAGAATGTCATGGAGTTGGAATCATACGGTATGTAGCCTTTTCAAGTGGACTTCTTTCACTGGATATAATTTTTTTTAAAAAATCATGCTGGTTGGTTTGCAGAGAACAGATTGGAAGGGAATAAAAATAACAACAGGAAGTTCAGTCAGGAGGTGAAGTAGTTGTCCAGGGGTGACCGAGCTGGTGGGGGGAAGCTCATGGACTCGGCCACCTGCGGAGGCCAGGCTCTTGGGAGCTGCAGAGGGACGGCCGGGGGTGGGGGCGCGGGAACGACCCACGATTAGATTACATCGCAAGGGTTAAACCAGGTCCTGGGGAGAGTGCTGGCGTAAAGTTTTTGTAAACATTGGTGTGGTTTTTTTACTCTTGATTTTATCTTCGAATTTAAGAAACAGACCCAGACGGATCTCCTGGCGTGCCTGGCCTCACACAGTCACGTAGTAACCAGTCCGCCTTGAGTGGCCCACTCCCGCCTCTTCGTGCAGCTCCAGCACTAGCTAGCTGCCAGCTCCCCCGCCCCTCCAGGACTTTGTTAAGCATTTTCTCTTCTCCGTGGGAGTTCTGCTGCATAATCAATACACTGTTATCAGAAGTAAAAGGCTTCCATATTGATACACCACTGATTTGCTGCCTGGAAAGCCTTCCCCTTTGCCCACCCCCCCTCTCCCTTAAAGCTCTCTTGGCTTCTCATTGCACCTGCGGGGAGAAGCCACTTGGATTGAATCTCAGCAAAACTGCTTGTTAACTTACCCTGACCCCTGAGTTAATTCAGCTTATTTTGGTCTCATGTGGCTACCTTCGGTCAAAAAAAAAAAAGTGGTGGGAATTAGATGGATGTCTTGGCTAGAATTTGTAGCTAACCTTATGGCCCCCCAAAGGAATGACATGCCTCAGTCTACCTTGCCACTAGGGGTGACCAGGTGACAAAGTTCTGAGCATAAGAATGGAGGTGGTGTGGGCAACTTCCAGTCCTACCCTTGCTGACGAGGAGCCTGCCCTTCCCTTCCCACCCTCTTATGGCTGGCTGGACTGTGGACATGGTAGCATGCTTGATCTTGAAAAGGTAACTTCCTTGGAATGACAGTGTTACCAGACAGAGATCCAAAGTCCCTGACTCCCTGAAACTGCCACATTGGCTTTGAACTGCTTACTCCAAGAACATTCTGAGACACAATCAAAACTCTTTTCTCTGTAAGCCTTCCTGCAGCCTAACATAACCCACACTAATAACCATGCTTAACATGATGACTGACACTTCATAAGTGCTCAATAAATTATGGTTGAATTATTAAATCAATTACAAAAAGAGAAACCCTTCATTCCAGCATTTAATACATTGACTATTTGCATATTCCCTCTCAGCTCTTCTATTTTTAATCGAGGTATAATTAGAGTAGAAATAGAATGCTATATCCAGACTTCTCCCTTTAACAGTAATTGCATAATAAACATTTTCAATAAGTCATATTATCCTCTTTATAAATGGGTGTGTAATTTTCCACCAAAGAGATCAACCATCATTTATTTAATAACTCCATTACTATTTGATATATATACAAGGTAGTTTTTATTTCTTGTAATTACAGAAACTACTGCAGAAAGTTGCTTATGACTACTCTCTTGGCCCTTATTTTTGACAATTCCCTTGAGAATGGGATTGTTGCCTTTTCTCAGATCTTAGATCACCCTCTACCTTCACCAGCCATTCTTAAGCTTTACAATTTCCAGTCAATTCTGGACCATGGTCGTGATGAGAATAAAAATTATGATAGCAATAGGTGCCCATTACTGACCACTGACTATATGACGGTGCCATGCTGGGCACTTGTCATATACTACAGACGTATCTGCCTATCTGTCTTTACTTTATCGGGCACTTGCTGCATGCCAATCCTAGAGTCAGACTGGATTCAAATCTCAGCCAAACTGCCTGCTAATGGTGAGACCATGAGAAATTACTTAAGCTCCCTGTGCCTGCAGTCCCTCATCAATGAAATGGGGATAATGACACGCCTTGGGGGTTAGTGGACATGAGATAACAAAACTGTCACTAGGGGCTGATCACTGCGCTAAAGGCTTTGTCTCTGTCCTTGCCCGAGTGCAGGCAGGAAGCGTTTCTGCTCCCATTTTGCAGACGGGCACCTGAAGCTTGAAGCACAGACACCCAGCGCGGAGCTGAGCGAGTCCCACGTAGATGAGCTGTGGACCTCACAGCCCCAGGTTCCTTCCGAAGGGCTTCTCCTCTTCACCCTCCTCTTCAAGCCAGTGCCTCAGAAGTCCACCTTCTCCAGTGTCGTCTCTCCTTCCACCCACCCACCCCCGGCAACACACAGCCTATTTCAGGTCTGCTGGGCAATCTGTCCTTCCCACAGTCGTCATCACAGCATGGAAAACCCCAGAAGCTCAGTTAGGAACAATAACCATTTATCAAGCACTTCCTCTGGGCAGACCCTGTGCTGGGTGCTATATGTCATTATCTCATTTAATCCTCAAAACAGTCCTAGAATGTAAGCACCATTACCTGTATTTTACAGGTAGGGAAAGCCAGGCCCAGAATGGTAAAGCCAACTGCCCAATGTCGTGGGGCTACTGCATCCAAGAGCTGAGAGTCCCAGCTAGGCCGGGAAAGGCAAGCCTAGTGTCCTGCTGTCCTCAGCCGAGCTGCCTGGGACGGCCGTTTCCAGGGGATCGGAAAGGTCATGCTGTGATGGTCCCGGGTTGCCCCTGCCTACCCCCGAGCAGCCAAGCAGAGGGCACCAGCGTAGTGCCCACCAGGACCACCCAGCCTCTCGAGACCCAAGGCACCCAGGGAGGGCGAGAATCCAAGATAGAGTTGTTGGAGGAGCTTTCGTACCGCCCCTGAAATAGCCCCAGCGCCCAGCTCCTGCTCTGGGCGGCGGCAGGCGGATCCCAGAATAGCTCTTTCTGACTGTAAGGTGACCTAGTTAGCAGGTTCCTCTTGTCATATGAGGTTAGCTGAACAAGGCATTCGCCTGCCTCTCCACCCAGAGAAAGCCCACACAGCACTATCCTCTCCCCCCGCCCCCCGCCGCTCCCCGTTTCCCCACTGCTCACTCATCCTAGAAGTCGGGGAAATGGGTAATAACACACTGAGGAGGGTGCTGCAGGGCCTCAGAACAGGTCCACACACGTCATCGCGCTTCCTTCTCGCATCAGGCAGAGGAGAGAGGACCTAATAGCATCCCGTGCCACAGCTGAGAAAATGAGGCACAGAGAGGGTAAGCAACATGAACAAGGACACACAGCTGGGAGGAGGCAGTGCCAGGATGGCAGGGCCCTGAGTGTCCCCATTTGCAGGGCTCCCCTCTGAGGACCCCCAGTAATTCCACTTTCCTTGCCTGTCTACTGCCTGCGACAGGCCTCCTGAGCACCTGGTGGCAGAACTCGGTTGTAGAGGTTGAGATCAAGGACTTTGAGGACCCAGGTTGGGGCTGGGGTTTAAGTTTCGGCATTTATCAGCTCTGGGACCTCAGACAAGTTGATTTACCTGTTTGAGACTCAGCCTCTGTACCTGTAGAATGGGCATAATAATCACACCCGAGTCCCGGGTTGTTGTGCGGATTCAGTGAGACCGCGAGTTCTCCTCACTTTGAGTGTCCTTCAGAGAGCAGCTATTGTGGTTGTTTATTATTATCATTGACATCCTGAATTTAAGCTATAAAGGAAAAGTTGAAGGTTGGTTGACAAAAATCAGGCCAGGGAAGAGTTATTACACCAAAGGCTTTGATGGTTCTTTCACACCATCACGCCTCGTGCCCGGGAGGAATACTGGTTGTATTTGTCACACAACCCTGGGCTGTGGCAGCCTTTCTGGGGCCCTGGTTCTGCTGCATGACTGAGAGGCCCTGGGGTGAGGGTCTAGCAGCGTCTTTCTCTGGCTCTCTGGCAAAAACTCACAGGCTGGAGAGGGGTGTGGGGCCAGTACCCACCCCTGGATGCCCCTGTCCCAGGCTGTCACCCGTGGGTGTGCTCAGTACTCTGTGGGTAGCACATCACACCGACAAGGAACACCGAGGAGGGCAGGGCGCCTGGCCCGATGGTCCCTGGGAGCAGACGGTGACTGTGGAAGAGAAGATGAGGAAGAAGATCAGAGAGGCAGCCCGCAGGCCCGTGAATGCCGTAACCAGGTGACCTCAAGGGCAGGTGTCTGTACGCATGGAGCGGGACTCGCGGAGTCGGATGCTGTCCATTCACATCCCACCTCCACCACTCCTTAAACGTGAAGCCACAGGTAAGTTGCTGAAACTTCTGAGCCTCAGGTGACCCATCTGTAAAAGTTGGGCATATTGTCACCTGACCCAGGCTGATGGTGAGGACTGGATGTGTCACCCGTGTGTAGCACAGTGCCAGGCACATAGCAGGTGTTGAGTAAATGAGAATATGATCTTGAATTAGACTAGAGGTACCATCTTAGGAATTTAAAAAGAAAGATGATTGCGGCCTGGAGGAAACAAGGAAGGCTTCAGAATGATGGTGGGACTGGTACTGAGTCCTGAAATTCAAGGATGACTGAGGAAGCTGGAGAGGCTTGGGGGGCGGGGGGGCACTGCAGGTAGAAGGCCCGGCGGGGCGAAGCCTGGAGATAGTACCGAGCAGGACCTGTCAGCAGGGCCAGAGCTTCCCATCACTCCACAGAAGGCGTAGACCTCCTCTGTGACCTCAACTCCCACAGCTTCCATGCCCACCCCATTCCCGCCGCTGCCTCCCTGTTACAACCACACGTTCTCAGCCCCACCCCATCCCCTTAACGGGTGCGATTTTCTTCGGAGCACTCATTGCACTCTTCAATACTGTATTGTTTAGTCCTCTGTGTACATATATGTTGTCGGTCTACCCCAAGGAGACTGCAAGGCCCTGGAAGGAGAGGGCTCTGTCTCATTCACTGGAGCACTCCTGGTTCCTAGAGCAATGGCAGCACATAGTATATGCTCAATAAATAGGCGTAAAGTAGGTGGAAGAATCAAAACTGGAGAGTCTAGGACAGCAGCAGGAAGGGGCCGTGCAGAAGGCATTGGGTAGGCTGATGTCAAACTGGGGAGGGCTGTGAAGCCCAGACTGAGGAGTTTGGGTGACTTTTCAAGAATCAGCAGCACCTGTGGCCAGCCAACTGGCAGCTTGGTCAGTTTCAGGTGGGGGTGACGACGAGAGGGGTGGTGCCATTGGCAGAAATCAGGTCATTTGTTCCTTGAGACTGTGAGCTGTCTCTTCTGGACCAAGTTCCAAGTTCGGCATAAGGGTCCAGAATACGAACAAGCCAGGCTTCCTCCTCTCGGCGAGCCCTCGCTTGTATGGGGATTCACAGAGCAGCGATCATTTAAGCGGGGCCTTGAGAGGTGGAGAGGACTTTCCCACTGAGAGATCTGGGACTGGGCAATGACACAGTGTGACCAGGTGATGGGCAAGGGTGGAGAGAGCTTGGGAGGAGAGGAGAGGGCAGGACTTGGAGGCTTCCTCTGGAAGCTGGGGGGCTGCTCTGTCCCTTGCTGTCCTCTGAGGCCCCTGGGGAAGGAGCCATGGCCAGGCTGCTTCCTACCTGAGCACCTCTCCTGTGGGCAGGACACAGGGAGGAGGAGGGTGACGTGCTCAACAAAGGGGCATTCTTCTAGACGCGACCCAGAATCAATAGAGGCTTGTTTGCCCGGCTGCCTGGGCAGCAGCCAGAGGCACTGGCAAGGGGACCTGGGCTGAAGGGTGGGAACACAGAGTCCTGAGCAGGGCCTGCTTGGGGCATTGTTCAGCCCCAGGGTAGCCACACCCATGGCTCACAGCATCTTAAAAAAAGGGGGTGGGGTGGGGGGATGGGGGGTGCTGCAGAGAACATCCAGGCCCATCTTCACCTGCAGGTGGGGCTCTTGAGCTCAGAGACTGACTCGGCTTGGTGACAGGCACACTAATGGGATCAGGAACAGAAGACCTGAGCTTGAGTCCCAGCTCTATGATCTCTCCCAGCCTCAGTTTCCTTATCTGAAAGATGGGACTAATAACACCCTCCCCACAGGTAGGAATTTGTTGGGTGGATCCAAGGAGACAGTGTGAGCAGGAGCGCTTTGGAAATGCAGTGTCTGCACGCATTAGGATGCCGGGAAGGGCGGTCACTGAGGACTCTGCAGAGAGGGTGAGAGCCATGGCCACGTGGCTCCAAGTGGACCCGACCCATGTTGCAAGTTCACTGCTTTGTGGAAAGGCTTCTCGTCTGTATCTGCTCAGCAAGCAGACAAGCACCTCGCCAGCCCTATCATCTCTCCTTGCTCCAGCCACACCTACCCCAGCTCTGAGCAGTGGTCCTTTCCTACACTGGCTGTTTACTTCAGACCGGACTCGCACAGGGTTGGGCGAAACAGCCCCACTTACCGCTCTGAGAGCTCGCACTGCCGAGCGCTTGAGGGCCTGGAGCTCACTGCAGCCCCCGCCGCAGCCTTATGAGCTAGGTCTGGCCGCTGTCCCCAGTTTACAGATGAGAAAACTGAGGCCCCGAGCTGTGATGTCATCCAGTCACAATGTGTCTGAGCCTGGCATGAAACACAGATCTGCAGACTCCAGGTCAACAGCTGCATTACAGCTCCCCGCTAATCTGAGATGTGCCCCCTCACGCCCCCTCCAACCTGCCCCCTCCAGGGAGAGGAGGCGGGCCACCTCCCAGGGGATCCTGTTTCCCTGTCACGGTGCCAAACTCTGCCCCTGGAGAGCAGACTTGGGTCATGACACAGGATGGATGAGGAAACAGGAGAAGGGGAGAGGGTCTGCAGCACAGGCCAGCAAGGCCCACCGAGGGTGCTGGGAGGGGGAGCTAAAGCTGGCCAAGGTGACCTTTACCTGGACCTCTACCTGCTACACGTGCACCTGCCCAGGTGGCTTCCTCTATCTGTGCTGCCAGAGGAGGGGACCTTCCTGGGGAGGGCAAGTAAGAGACAGAAGGACATGAGGGTGGCTTGCCCAGGCTGACAGGTCTCACTTTAATTCTCATTTGCTCACCCAAAGTGGGTCCTGGTGTGCCTGGCAGGGCCGCAGTGCATCCCTAGATTAGCCACGCTCCCCGCTGACTCCTTTCCTTCTCTATCCTCACGCCGCGGCCCTCCTCTCCACCCTCCCTGGCCTCCCAGGTCCCTGTGAACACAGAAGCTAAGAGAAGAGCCAACCACACCGGCACATCACCCCTCCCGCGTCTGTGCTCACGTTCCTTGCCATCCCTCCTCTTCCTGGGGACGAACCGCCTGAGCTCACACAGCCTTTCCCCGTGGGGACGTCAGACCCCACCCCTTGCCGTCCCTCCAGCACATCCTCCTCTCTCCCGAGTCACCTAATCTTCCCCCTTGACTGGGTCAGTCTCATAACGCGTTCAAACAAACTATCTCATCTTTAGAAAGCAAACGAACAAGCCACTCTTGGTCCCACTTCTTCATGGAGCCCCATTGTTCCTGCTGCTGTCAGTGTGCACTGGCTGCCCCTAGCTCCCCCCTCCCAGCAGGCTTCTGCGTCCACCTTGTCTCTGGCACTGCCCTCGTCAGGTGACCAGGGACCTCCACGTTGCCAAGTCCACGGGTTGCTCCTCAGTCCTCACTGCCTCTGGATGTACCTTCCTCTCTGTCACCCTTGCTTCTGCTCCTCTCTGCGTCCTGCCTGGCTCTCTTCCTCGCCACATCGTGGGGACTATGGCTGCCGACCACTTGGAGGCCTCCCCTCACCCCACAGTGCTCACCACTGAAGAGGGACTGCCCGCTTCTTTATGAAGGACTCTGACTGGCCCATTCTGGGCCAGCGACCCACCTCGGCCCCAATCACTCATGCCAGGGGACAGGGCCACATTAGACTAGATGTGGCAAACCGAGTCCCGCTGTTAGCCATGTTGCCGGGGAAGGGGCGATTATAGCTAGGAAAGCGTCCTATTTGGTGCCTCCTCCCCCAGGGCAGTGGCCCCGTAGGAGTGGAGCTGGTCCCTGGACCAGGACATGGGTGATGGATGGAGATGGGGAGGAGGAGGTGGGTTCCCCAGATATTTAGGAAGCAGATGTTACATAATTCAGTGAGGATGAGAGGAGGGGAGTGGGCTCCAGGGAGGACCCCCTCCACACTTCCTTCTACGTGCCTGATCCGACCAGGATGTCTGAGGTGAAGGGGGAAGCCAGCAGGAGTTACCAGACAGCTTGGGCGCCACGGGCAGCAATGCAGCGTGCAGGCGTGCACGCTGGCTGGAGGGCAGCCCGCTGCGTTCTCATCTACTACAGTCACAGGGGCCAGGAGCAACCTGAGACGGATCGCCCAGCCTCTCTGGAGGCCTCGTCTCTGTCCCCCAGGATTAGGTGCTGTACCACCTGCCCTCCTAAGATCTGGGGAGAGATGGTTGGGTTAAAAAAAAAAAAACAGGAGTTCCCTGATGGTGTAGTGGCTTAAAGCTTCGGCACTGGCGCTGTCAGCGCTGCGGCCTGGGTTCGATTCCCAGTCAGGGAGCTACCCACATACAAACAAACAAACAAACAAACAAACAAACCATGTTGTAACCATGGCAACAATTGTTATGCTCCTTGACAAAGTGATGGCTTTCTCCGACCATGGGAGACCTGCCCTGGGAAGACAGGGGGGCTCTGCCTTGGTGTGAGTTTGGTGGGATCCCCTGCCCACCCTATCTCTTCATGAAGTCCCTGACTCTAGAAATCAGTGTTCTTCCATGTTCCATGAGCACAGCACCTGAATCCGAATCACCTGGGCCGCTCATGTTTCCAGGCAGATTTCTAGGCCTTAACCCAAATCTGTGGAACCAAAATCCCAGGGCATGGCCCAGCAACCTGCCCTCTGGTGCCCACTGGAACGTGGGGACAGTGCCATGCAGCCTTGCAGTCAGAGGCCAGGGTCCCAGCCCGAGGCTGGCGGAGGGAATGAGGGCTGGAGTCCGCAGGCAGGCCTGCACGCCCCTGGCCCTTCACTCGGGCAGGATCCTGGTGAGGGGAAGCGGCAGATGGAGAGGAGGCAGAACCTGAGCATGCGAAGGGAAAATGACTCAGAAGGGAAGAAAGCAGGGCGAAAGGTGGGAACATCCAAAGGCCAGTTTACTTAGCCCACGATTTTGCCAAAGGCTATAATAGTACTGAGAACTCAGGGGAGAATTTTATTCCTTCATGCTTCCTTGTTGCCTTTCCTCCCATTAGCTCACCTGATCCTCACTGCAGCCTTGAGAAGTAGACAGAGACGGAATTGTTGCCTCCCTTTTACAAATGAGGAAACAGGCAGAGAAGAGGGTGGCGTGCTCAGGAGCATTGATTCATGAGACATTTGTTGACACCCGATCGAGCACCGTCCTAGGACACAGCTGAATGAGCCCGGGGCTGAACCCCAGGCACCAGACCAAAGCCAGGGGCCAGCCCCACCAAATCGTCCTGGGGCAAGTCAGGTGGGATCCTGTGGTCCCTGCAAGTCCCACTAGGTTAGAGATTAGCAATTCGTTCTTCGGTCTTGTCTCTCTTTTGCCATTTTCCTCTGTCTAAAAATTCTAGAGACTCCGAGTTCATAGTTGATGATTGGGAGAAAAGTGATTATTTCTGTTGACTGATGTCAAAAGCGGGTGGTGGGAAAAGCTCCATGAATGGGGAAGAATTATTTCTTTACATCTCTCACAGCCAAAACCAAGGAAAGTGGATGCTACGTCTCCCAAGAGGTCTTCTGTTTGGAGACAGGGGTGAGAGTTGCAAGGTAGTCTCTACATTGCTCTGCCCAGGAGGAGGGGGCAACGGGAAGAGGTGGCCCAGGAGCTGGGTGAAGACAGGGGCAAGGAGCAATAGGAGGTGGGGGGCTGGCAGCCAAGAAACAAGTTCTGGGGCAGGAGAACAGAAGAGTCTAATCAGCATATTTATTAGCATATGTATGAAGTCTTGCTCTGCCATGTGCAATGTAATCCTGTCTTCCATCTTCCAATGAAATCTTCAGTAGAATTGGGCTTTACTCCCTAGAGGCTTTATGACGTAACTGGATCGGCTTTGGGGGTCTTGGCTTAAGTACGAGACCCTCCTTAAGGGTGGGTGCAAGTTGCCAACAGAAGCTATTCCTGGGGCTCTCAAAACTGGTTTTCATCTCCAGGTAATTTTAAAATAGTTCAGCATAAAGCAGAAACAGAAAGATCTTTTGTCTCGAAACACAATGAATAATGAAAGTCCTGTTGTGTCTCATGAGCGATTGTCAAATGTGATACTGCTCTTCCATAAGACTGGAGCTTTTTGGTGGCAGGTTATTTTTCCTCCTAGCCCTTCTGTTTTCCCTGGCTCCAGCCTCATCAGTCGAGGTACTTCTCTCTGCTAACTCCGAGGACAGCGCCAGCCCAGGCCCTTTCAACCGTCCAAGCTACAGCTCACCACACACAAAGGGGCTTTGTGGGTTCCCGGTGAAGTCAGCATGGATGGGCGACGGGGACGAGAAAACCTTCAGTGATCAGGAGTGCTGAGCCTTGCCAAGCCCCCATTCCAGCCGTCACTGTCCCTTAGAGGGGGGATGTGGCAGGAGGCTACGGTTATACTTCTGTAACTGGGAAAGAACTCATGGGGTGTTTAAAATTTTTTTTATCCAAACTGAATTTAAACTGTCTTGAATACTCCCTAACAAGATTAGCAGAAAGTCCAGAATGGCCCTTGTGAGCAGCGCCTTCCCTCCCCTACCGCTCTGACCACTTTGGGTCATTTAAGAACAGCCAGGGCTTCTAGAATCCAAGAGAAGTGGACCTGCTTAACTTTCAGTCCCAAGATGGGGACAAGAGTCCACAGGCAGTCAGTCCTCGGATACCACAGTCGCTGCCATGGGGCACTGCTCCCCTATGTGGCACGCCCCTGCTGTAGAGGCTCTCCTGTGCCTGCTCGAGGCAGTGAGAGTCTGTGGGCACCATGCGCTTCCCATGAGCAGGGCCTGGGTCACTTCTTGGGCTGTGCCTCTTGTCATCTACTGCCTGAGACACTTTTGTTCTCAATCCCAGACCCCCCAAGATACGGGCAGCCCCTTTTAAATAAGAGATCTTGCCTCACCCCTCAGCAGGGCCAGAACTCAGAAATTCAACACAGTTCACCCACGGGGGTGGAGGAAGTGGGGTCATGGAGGAGACACCTTCCATCCCACCTCACCCTTTGGAGGAGAGACGAGGGAATTTTTTAGCACCTTTTATCCTGAAGCAGAAAGTGGTTTTCAGCAGGCCACCCCTACTTTCAGCATTTATTCAAGAGAAGCCCTGTGTTTTCTTTGTGCGTGTGGTTTATTACCTTCAGAGTTTGGGAAGTTTTGTGAAATCTAGGAAAGTGGACGACCAGGCAATAATTCTCGAATGGGGACCCTGGGACGGCATTTGGTGGGGAACTAATATCCAATGACAGCTTTTGAACAGTTGTACTCTGCCTGCCAAGTACATTAAGACATTCAGTGTTTGTTTCTGGGTAACTCTTTCCTTTTATCTGTCGTCCTCTGGTTATAAAGTTATAAAAATAAGTACCAAACCCTGGTGATGTCAGAAGTGTTTCATAAGAAGCCAAAGGTCTGTCTGGTCTGTAGCAGGAGTTCCCAACCTGTGGGCTATAGAATTCTGGAAGGCTTTAGAGTTATGTCAAAGGATAAGTGGGCACCCACATGTAATATATGTGTATCATAGACTCACTGATGGCAGGCTACCTGATTTGAATGTCAGGTAGCGTTCTATGTGTATGAATTTAATATGTGTTACTTGAAGTCTCTGAGCCTCAATTTCATCATCTGTAAACTGGAGGTGATACTACAGATACCTAATTCATAGAGTTATTATGGAGATTAAAATGAGTAATACATGTAAAGTGTTGAGCTCTGTACCTGACATGGTAACTAGTCAATATGTGTTTATCATTATTATTAATAGCATTACTATCTATCAAATACCTATTTTTTATGGGCAACTGTGCTAAAAACGTCTCCTCCATTATCTCCAATCCTCACAACATCCCTACTTTATCTAAAGTGAAGTTCAGTGACTTGCCCAGGGCTAGACTGTTCCAGAACTTTGATTCAATATCAGTTTTTAAAACCAGGTCTTTTCGGCTCTGAAGACTGCTTTCTCTGAGCTGAATCAAATTGTACCTGAACCAAACTGTAGACTGATTATTTAATGTCTTCTGTATATACACGAAACTTGGATACTTGGAAGGTATTGAACGGTCAGCCCAGCACAGGGCAGCCATCAGAATGAAAGCAGCCCTACCTCAAGCTGGGCATGAAGGCAAGGAAGGCTCCTGTCCTCTGTCAAACATTAACTCTTCACCTGCTTGATAATGCTAAATAAGCGATTGTCCCAAAACCCATTTCCAAAGTTTATGTTCTCACTGGACTGATAACTAGGCAGTATTCTCCCTTTCTTGCTAATTTAACAATAATTATTACAGACATTCTCTTTTCCAATAAAATGTTCCTTCCAGGGAGCTCCCTGATGGTGTAGTGGCTTAAGGCCTCGGCGCTGGCGCTGTCAGCACTGCAGCCTGGGTTCGAGTCCCAGCCAGGGAGCTACCCACATACCAACAACAACAACAAAGTTCCTTCCAGGAGTGAACCTTTGACCTGGCCTGCTAGAGACTCTTTCCCTTGTAGCAAGATTATAACGAAAATCTGATGGGTGGTCGTAACTGAAATGTCTGGAGAGTTTTGTTCTGTTTTTAACTGTGGAGACAGGAGGAGAGGTTTCCAAAGACCTGGGGAGGGGTGGGACTTGGAGGCAATGACCATCTACCAATGAGGGCAGACGTATTTGATAAAATATCAGAGCCAATGGGGCCACAGTGGTGGGTCCCAGCTCTGAATCAGCCCTGAATACAATAAATTTTAAATCCATCTAGACCATGTAGATTTTATGGTGGTTTATACAACACAGAAACTGATTTCACAATGGCTTATTGACATTAGGGATTTTCTTAAACAGTGAATCCATAATATTTTTTTATGTTAAAACGAGTTCTTCTATAGCAAATTAATAATGCTGCAGGCAAGATACACTGACGAATGTATCAGAGTATCTTGCCTGCAGCAATTAAAGAGTGGGTGGAATTTTAAAGAGAAATAGAATATCTGCCTAGCTTCAAAGCATCTCCTTCAAAATATTGATTGCCGGTGTGCTTTTAACAGATGCGCACATGTTCTTTGATGCTCTGTGCTTTGGGAAGTGAAGCTTAATTCTCATCCGCCTGTACTGGACTTAGTGATTTGCTTCTGGAGCATAGAAAGAGGAAAAACAGTAACTTTACAATGCAGCAACCTGACGTTACCTTAACCAAGCGACGATGGTTCACATCACTAGTAACAATGCATGATGGTGTCATACATTCCCAGATATAATGCGAAGACAAGGCCACCTCAGCCGGGTGGTATGCTGCCCTCACCTCCAAAACCCCAGTCTAAGCCTGAGAAACATTGCACCAAGCCGCAGGGACATTCTACAAGATACCTAATTGGTACTCCTCAGAAGCCAAGGTCGTGAAAAAACAAGAAAA
Organism: Lyroderma lyra; assembly: GCA_004026885.1. Taxonomy (NCBI): domain Eukaryota; kingdom Metazoa; phylum Chordata; class Mammalia; order Chiroptera; family Megadermatidae; genus Lyroderma; species Lyroderma lyra. Next base: position 28,031 of record PVJL010008180.1, on the reverse strand, counting down.
GGTTAAGAAACTCTCACAGAATGAAGGAGACTAAGGAGATACGACAACCACGTGCAGTGCGTTATCCTAGATGGGATCCCAGAACAGAAAAAGGACATTAGAGGAAAAATTGGTGAACTCCATATCAAGTCTGTACTTAACAGCGTCGTGCCCACGCCCGTTCTCAGTTCGGATGAGTGGCCCATGGTTAGGAAACACGAAGGGAAGCGAGGTGAACGGTCTGTACCATTTTTACAACTCTTCTGCAAATCGAAAATAATTTCCAAATAATGGTGTAAAAAATAGCAAGTGGAAGAAATAACAAGAAGAAGGATCACAAAACTGTCAGCTTTCCCAATTAAGCCAACCAAAGTGACTTATCAGGGTGAATACTTCACAAGTTACGTAAATGTCTTATCGCTATGTTGTATACCTGAAACTAATATAATATTGTCCGTCAACTGTACTTGAAAATGTTTTTTAAAATTTTTTAATCAAATAAAGAAGTTCTTACAAAGGTTGGGAACTGAAGTACGTACAACACTCAAAGAGCTGAATGAATGAGAACTCTAACAACCATGACAAAAGGCTCTAGGCTATGGAGATGCTCCCGACCATCCCGACAGGCTCACAGGCCAGTGCATGTCCTCTTGTGGGTTGGCATTATTCGCACTCCCAGCTGTCACCTAGGGTTGGAGTGCCAACACAAATAAGATGGAACCGTAAGGTGACCCAGTGGGGCCAGGTAGGAGGAGGGAGAGTGTCCGGCCATGAATGGAGGGAGATTGTGGGAATTAAAGTTACGAACACCCCTAAAGGGCTTAGCCCTGTGCCTGACAGAGTAACCATCAACAAATGTTTATTATTATTAACAGTATCACCATTTATCAAATATCTATTATTTTCTAGGCACTGTGACAAAACTTCCCATCCATTATCTCAAATCGTTACCACATCGCTGCTTGTGGTATAGAATCGGCCCCAGAAGGGCAGTGTGGCATAGTGAGGAACAGCTCAGGCTTGAGGTGACAGACCCCTGTGTACCTCCCTCACAGGGCTGTTCAGAGGACAGATATGATGATGGCCACAGTACTTAGCATGGTGCCGAGCACACAGCTCGTACTCAATTCATGTTATTGGAGCAGGATAATATTGGGGATTTTTCTTCACCCAAATATTTCTTGGTGTTTAATGGCCCTTCACCCATTATCTGAGGGGGTGGTGGAGCACACAGCCTCGGAGAAAGAAGTCATTGTTCAGCACTGAATGTCGAATGGGACTCTTAAAGGAGTCCAAACCAAAATTGTTTTGGAGAGCCAAGCATTCAATTGCGAAGAGTCAACGTATATAGGAGAGAAAAAACCTTTTTTCCAGCATTCTTAAGTTTTCTCTTTAAATAAACTTCAGTATGAAACTTTAAATAAAACTTGGACGACCTAGAGCGTGCAGGCTTTTCTAAAGCCATAGAGTGGGCAGCTTCTGGTCTCAGACAAGGAGCTCTTTCTGGCTTGGTGGAGAAACAGAGAAGAGCAAGAGCATGGAATTCGAATCTGGGGCTTCGAATCTTCCGGGGGAAGAACACCCCGTGGCAGCAGGTAGAAGGCCGCAGAGCAGAGGGCCTGTCCCTCGCTTAGCGGGGTACCCGGGAGCCCCCGTGGGGGTGCAATGGCAGTGAGGCGTCTTTGGGGGCGAGAGAGCCTCACACTCACTTTGCCCAGCTCCCCGCCACTCCCCCCCCCCCAGCGCTAGTTATTAAGCTATTTATAAACTCTCACCCCCAGACCCACCCGTCCACAGTCTGTCTCGTGCTGCTGGGGTTGGCACTGTGCCAGCTCCGCTTGTTTTGTCACCTGTTTCCACGACTTGTTCTGTCTGCAGGGGGCACTAGAGAGTCCAAGACTGGATGCGGAGGGGAGAACTCGATGCTCTCCGCTTGCTCGTCCTCTGTCAGCATCACCTCACAACAGCCCTTCCCCCCGGCAGCCGAAACTGGTTCCAGTGGCAACTGATTCCAGTTTCCGGGTTTTTCCCACATCCCCAGAGCCGGCCTTCTGCCGGCTTCTTGGCTCTATCAGCCCCAGCCACAGGTGTGCCCTCCCAGGGCACCTGGGTCCGCTTTCCAGGTTATAATAACCCCAACGTCTTCCCTGTCCTCCCGTCCCTGGGGGGGTACCTGTTTCTTGCTGTTAGGACTGCTGATATCTCACTGTTTGCTTTTCCAGTTGTCCAATACTGTGTAGCCAATTCCTTATATTAAATTTTCTCTTAAAACAAGCAGTGTGTTTCCCATTTTCCTAATGAGACTGACTCATACAAGGGCCTGATTCCCCCAGGGCCATTCATAGGTCATTGTAAGCATCAGTGTCCAGGGGCCCTAGCTAAGCCCTGAGAAGACAGTGATCTAAGAGGCTTAGGGTCAGGACTCAGACGACTCGGAGGACACAGGCTTGACACCAGGAGCCGTGACTACAGAGTCACTCTCAGGAATGATTCATGCTCCGGCCCAAAGCTGGACTCATTGCAGCAGCAGAGAAGCGATGGGGAGGGCAGCTGACACCAAAGAACCAGGAGGGCAAGGCAGTCAGCAGGGCCATCACGCCCAGAGAAGCCTAGGCCCAAGGCCTTGGGTGTCATGGAAGGCTCCTCTGATGCCAGATGTCATCCTGAGGGGTGGCGAGTGGGCACCACCAAGAGACAGAGCCTTCCAGAGAGAGGTCAGGTCCAGATTTGACTGTTTTTTCAAATAAGAGTATATTTTCTTATTTAATTTTGTGTGCTTTTGATAACGTTTCAGATTTACAGAAAATTTACTAAGTTGCAAAGAGTTTAAAGATACACTTCATCCAAATTCGCTAAATGTTAACAATTTATTACATTTGCTTGACTGTTCTGCCTGTGTGTTTTTTTTTCTGTTTACTGCAAAGTGGCAGACATGATGCCTCTTTACATGTGAATACTTCAACATGGGTTTCCTAAAAACAAAGGCATTCTCCTATATAACCACAACGCATTTATTAAAATTGGGAAATTAACATTACACATTACTATAATCTAAGCTATAGACTTACTTCAGGTTTTACCGATTGTCCGTCCTTTATAGCAAAAAGAATTCAGTGCAGGATTGTGCACTGAATTCAGTGGTTGTGAAGAAAACAAACTTTTGCCCAGAAATAAAATTGGGGGGAGGGGAGCTGTGATCGAGTTGGATTTAGTTGTAGAAGAAATAAGTTTTCTTTCTGCATGTCTGAGCCAGACAGTGGAAATGCCGAGCTTGCAATGTTAGTGATTAATGTAGTGTTAATGATAATGTAATAATAGTTCATGGCCCTTTCTTTTCTGGGTCTCTATGTCTTTGAGACAGATTTGTGGTCATTCGTCATCAACCAGTTACTCCATGAAAGAAGTTATTATTGAGACAGTTTAGCTTAGTGGAAAAGGCAGGAATTCTGGAGTTAGACAGACCTGGGTTGAAAATTAGCTTTGCCACTTGCTGGTGGTGTGGCACTGGGCCACCTTGAACCTTCCTGAGTCTCAGCTTCCCTACCTTTTATGTAGAAGACAGATTAGCACAGTGAGATATGGAGCCCACAGATCTAGTCTCACATGTGGGCTCTGTGCTTACAAGTACCTGCACCAACTTGGGTTTTGGTCTGCTCATCTGCAAAGTGGGGAAAATATCAACAGGGCACCTTGCTGGGCTATTGAAAGGAGGATGATTCTTGTACAGAAGGCCCTGACTCATAGCAGATTCTCAATGAAAGGTTAATTCCTTTCCATCAGCCCTTCTGGGTTTGGCCATGTGATTCTTCTCTCCCAGCCTCAGTTCCTTCATCTGTGAAACAGCCAGTGGTACCTACCTCTGGGCTCGTGAAGAATGAGAACTGCAGACGGAGGGGGCTGGTGCTCTGAAAAGCCTGGGGCACTGAGGCCTCGGCAGAGTAAATGATTGGCTAAAAGTGACAAAAGCAAGAGCGGAAAGTGCTTTGGAATCCTGGGGCCTGCCAAGAATGCTGGCAAACCTGTTCTGCTGCTGCCCTGGGACTCCAGACCTGCCCACCCCAGCAAGCTTTTCTCCTCCTTCCCCCTGGTGCGTCCTGCTTGCCTGCTTCTAGGAAGCCACTCAGTCCTGCCTCCGAAAAGGAAGGAAGGATGTCACCGTGTCCTGGGCAAGTTGTTGGGCCAGAGAGGGCAGCTCCAGCCCTGACCCACTGCTGGGAAGAGAGGAAGAAACCGGCAGCCCTGGCAGGCTTTCTCCGGAGGAGTCCCACTCGTGGCTCCAGCCCCCCCAGTCTCCTTCCTGTCTCAGACACATACCAACCTCATGGTCAGAACAGGACAAAAGGGGTTGGTGGTAAGGGCTCCAGCCTGGGAAGAAAGACCACCATAACATTCATAGGATCAAGGAAAGCCTAGGGCAAGTCCTCTTGGGGCAGGAGGTCCCCAACAAGTGAGGGAAGGGTGGGTGTGCTCTCAGACGGGGGTCAGATGCAGAGCTCCTTCCCCTCCTGACCAGATGGTAGGAGCACACTATGTGCCAGGCCGGTATCATCCTCTTGACATGATGCTTATATTATCTTACGGAACCCTCCTAAGTCCTGAGAAGTTTGGGGGCACCGTTTTCCTTTGACAAAGAAGAAAAATGAGGCCCAGAGAATGAAGTTGCCTCGGTAGCTGGTGTTTGCTCGGGGACTGAACCCTGAAACTGCGTGATTGCAAAACTCAGGTTCACTTGGTTTGCTGGGGTTGGAGGAAGGATCTGGAGCTGGACCCAGGGCTGCCTTTCCCTGCAAGGGCCAACATCTTTCTGGGTGCAGCCCTGTGACCTCTCAAGTCATTCACATGTTCCTTTCCCTGGATCGGCCCACTCTGGGGATGCTGAATGTGGAAGGGACTGTCCCCATCGCCCCACCCTGACCAGGTGTGTCCATAAGTGTATGTCGTGTGTGCCTTCTCCCCGGCCCCACCTGAATGTGGGTCATTCCAGGCACTGAATCCAACTCCTCTATTTACCTGCCCACATGCCAAGCAAATGCCAGGAATGTAGTAGGAGTTTAGGAAATGTTTATTGGATGAACATAGCAATGAAGTGGAGCTAAATGTTTTTGTTTATCAGAGGAAGCATCTGAGACTCAGCAGAGCAGGGAAGGTACTTGCCCAAGGTCACTTATGCCTGTTCTTCCACCCGAGGTGGTTTCCCCTCTATTACTCAGCCCTGGGTTGGGCCCAGGGTTTTGCCAAGAAGGAGGGCTGCATTTGAGGATCCCCACAGGAAGCCAAAGACCCTGTCTGGTCCCTCAAGACCCTGCCCTCCGTAAGATTAGGGACAAGGCCCCAAAGGAAACTGGGGAAACAGATCCCATGACACTCACCTTAAAAGGCAGACTCACTTGCCCCCGAGGCTAGGATTTGCTGACCTGGAGAATGAGAACAGCCTGGTCAACAGCTTCTGACTCACCCAGGGGAAGGCGCAGAGCCCGTGCTGTGGGCCATGAGGACTGTCTGACCTGAAATGCCAGGTCTGGAAAGTAACTGTGTCTACAAGGAAATGAAGCCCCGAGATTCCTCTGTGGCCCATTGTTTCTTCGTTTACTTGTTCATTAGTTCACTCGCTCGCTGTCAAGGCAGTCTTTCCTAAACCACATTCCCATACTTCTTTCCTCATTGGCCTTCTCCAGTACAGCCTGTAAGCGTGTTTACTTCATGGTTGTCCTTATTTGACTATTTTGCTTCGATGAATGTGGCCCCCGCCTAAGCAGCAGTAAGCATCGTCTCGGTGCATGGCCACGACAGCGCACGTTTGCCCACGTGCCTGCGCGTCCCTTCGCCTCTCCTCTGGCTTCTGTTTCTGCATCCCAGAGGTGGAGTCTGTGATTCAAAGACTCACACACACCCTGGGGAGGAAAACCTGGACACCGATGAAATCAGCGGGAGAGGTCACTAGCTGGTGAAATAACATGTCTGTCTGACATGTTTCTGCGCCTGAGCAGTGACTCAGGAGGCAAGGCAGGAAATTCCTTGGGAATGGTCTGTAAACCACCCCTCGGGGACTTGAAAAACAAGTAGGCAACTCCCCAGGAGTCCTAATCAGCCCCCAAAGCATGAGCTACACACTCTTCACTGGACTCCCCCAGAATCCTCCGGAGTTTCCAGAGGTGCTGGGATCCCAGATGGAGTTTTTCCCCTGAAGAAGTTTGGCACTAAGAAATGACGGGGCAGAAAGGTGACCCGGCTGGCCTCTTCCCAGGCCCCAGAGCAAGCGGGTTTCTTCTCAGGCACATGCTCAGCCCACAAGTCCCTATTGGACTCCAACCCGGAGGGGTCCTGGGCCCATATTGGTTCTTTGCAGTCCAACCTCTCTTGTCCAGCTAATTGGCCAGAGCTGGGCACCTGCTGCAGAGGGCACCGTGCCAGAAGCCAGGCTGGGACAATCAGATTCCTGAACTTTGGAATTAGGACAAGGAAAGCCTGATGGTAATTAGGTACAGGTCAGGTAAGGTGACGTAGACTTGCAAAGGAGACCTGCGTGGGACACCCTTCTGAGAGAGAGAGGAAGGAAACCAGTGTTCTGAGAGAAGCCCAGGGGGAAGCACAGGGGGAAGCACACCCAGAGAGGCTCCCGTCCTGAGGTCTTCACGGTCCCGTTCTTGAGATCTGTGAGATAGCCCTTGACACCTTCTACCGAACTACACTTTTTTGCTTAAACAAGTTGGAGTGGGCTTCTGTTTCATGTAACCAAATTAATCACTGATCGAGTGAAGCCGGTCCTTCGGTCCCTCGAATGAGAGTTGAAAAACCAGGGTAACAATAATGAGAGCAGTGAGCACCCCCACCCCCGCTACATCTGATTGGCGCTTTATAACTTTAAAAGGTCCTACCATAGAGGTCATCACTTCCAGCCTTAGGGGACTTCCCCCAGACCTACTCATGCTCAAGACTCCTCTCCCAAGAGCGTAGTGGGGGATAGCCCAGCTTTGGAGCCAGGCCAACCTGGGTCCTGATCCCCACTTATCCATCACTTACTACCAGGATGACCTTGGGCGAGTTATTTAAACTCTCTGAGCCTTGCTTCCTTATTTTACAAACTGGAAAGCAGGACAATGGAGTCAACCCTAGAGTCCATTCCTGGCTCTGCCACCTACTGGCTGATGACCTTGGGAGAATGATGTTGGTTCTAAAAGCTTCTGTTCTTCAGCAATAAAGTGGGGCTAATAAAGCCTGTTTTAACTGATTGTTGTAAGTCTTGAATGAAGTATGCATTTAGGGTATGAAACCTGATCAAACTGTGCCTGAAGTCTTATAATCCCTAGGCAATTGAGTTATGTACATGAGTCAATAAATTTCTGTAAAAAAATTACTGCATTTAAAAAAATGTTTAGCACAGTATCTGACACATTGTAAAAGTGCTCAGTACATGGTAACCATAATAACAATTTATTATGTAAATTACCTAGCATGAGCCTCAACACATAATTAATAATAAAAAATTATGTATTGTAAAGTACACACTGGTCAGTGAAGAGGATTTGACTCAACCTGGCTTAGCAGGATCACTTATAAGATAGACAAAGGAGTCCTAGTTGATAGTAAGCTTTAAGTGAGTCAACAGTAACCACCACAAAGCTAATGCGATCTTGGGTCATATTAAGAAAAGTATTGTCTCTAAAAGATGGGAGGTGTTAGTCATGTCACCCTCAGCCCCGATCAGATAGCAACTAGAGATGAGAAGGGGGTAGAAGCTGAGAAACAGACATGTATATTTTGCTTTCCAAGGAAAATGTACATGTCTGCAGTCTCTGTCTCTCTCTCTCTCTCTCTCTCTCTCTCTCTCTCTATATATATATATATATATATATATATATATATATATATGTGTGTGTGTGTGTGTGTGTGTGTGTGTATGTATGTATTTTCACATACATACAAAGCTTTCTCTTTTTTTTCCTTATCAATTATGCTTTGGTTTTGAAGAAGAGTACAGTAATGAAGACAATGTGGTATTGATGTAGATAAACAAATACATCAATGCAGCAGAATTGATGTACACAAATAAGTACAAGTGATTTTTGACAGAAGTCCAAAGGCACATCCATAGAGAAAAGAAGTCTTTTCAACAAATGGTGCTGGGACAATTGCTCACCCATATGTTATCACTCACACACACACACACACACACACAAAACCTTCAATCTACTCATTGCATTATAAATAAAAAAGTACCTCAAAATGGATTCATAAACCTAAATATAAAACCAAAACCTGTAACTCCTATATGCAAATGATATATTTAATAAAGGATTTGTATTCAAAATATATAAAGAACACAAAACTCAATAATTAGAAAACAAATAACAATTTAAAGTGCAAAAGATATTTGAGCAGATGCTTCACAAAGAAAATACATGGCTCACAAATAAGCACATTAAAAAGATGCTCAATATCATTAGTCATTAGGGACATGCAAATTAAAGCCACGATGTGACGCTGCATGTCTATTGGAGTGGCTAAAGTTAAAAAGACAAATGGCACCAAATGTCAGTGAGGATGTGGAGAAACTGGAAATCTCATGCACTTCTGATGGGGATATAAAATGGCACAACCACTTTGGAAAACAGTTTGGCAGTTTCTTAAAAACTTACACATGCACTGAACATTCCAATCCTAGGATGTACTCAAGAGAAATGAAAGCATATGCCCATGCAATGACTTGTACATGAATGTTCACAGCACTTTATTTGTAATAGCCAAAGGCTGGAAACCCAACTGTCCATTAATAGACAAATGACAAACAAACTGTGGTATCTTCACACAAAGCATACTCAGCAATAAAAAAGAATGAGCTACTGCTAGATGCAACCAGATGCATAAATCTCAATACATTTGTGTTAAGCGAAAGAAGCCAGATATAAAGAGGACTTACTGCATGGTTCTGCTTACATACAAGTCTCAGAACACGGAAAGCAGATGGGTGGCTGCTTGGGGACAGGCAAAAAGAGCTGGAGGGAGGGATTACAAAAGGACATGAGAGATTCTGAGTGATGAATATTCATTATCTTGATTATGATGATGATTCACTGATACACACACGCACACACACGCAATCTCACAACATAAAATTCTTCACTTTAAATACATTGTTTGTTATACAAAGGCTGTCTGGAAAAAACCCAGCCATCAATGCCTCTATTTTTCACATTACATGGCTGGATGCTTTCTGGACAGCCCTTGGATGTGGATATAATACTTCAATAAAGCGTTTAAAACAACAGCACCACAGCAACCAAGGGCCTCCCCTGTGAGTCAGCTACCCAGACCTGCCACAGGTCCCATACAACACCCTAACGCACCCATCTCCGGAGCACCACTGCGGCTCCACTGTCAAAGGCCCAACTGACGGAGCTGCCTACGCTGCAGCCTGAACCTCCTGGAATCTTCTCTTTCCCTGGGCCTCACTCCACGTGGAAGCCTTGTGGATAGCTTAGCAAATGGGTAGGAATAACACACCCAAGTGTGCCTCCCAACGCCATGGCCCCACCAAATCCATGCTTCTCTTCTAGTGCTGCGAGTTACAGGGCAGCGACTTGTCTTTCACGTTGGAGGAGAGAACATGACATGCCCATGACCTCTAGAAACATCACTGGAGAAGACAAGGCAGTGGACTGAGGGAAGGAGAGAGAGGAGCCGACGTGGGGGTATGAGAGAAGGATAGGTGATGGCAGAGGAGGGGGGAGGGAGGGTCAAGGGCCAACGTTTGAGCCTCCTCACTGGCTCTGACCAGGAACCCTCCAGGCTCCATCCATCTCTCCAACCTGGGGAGAGGGGAGGAGAACAGTCTTTGCTGAGCCTCTGCCGGAGCTGGCACTGTCCTTAGCACTTTGTGGACATTTTTGTCCCTCACTGCTGCCCTGTGAGGAGCAGGCATTGCTCCCCCATTTAATTACCACTGAGGGATTTGAGGCTCAGGAGGAGACCTGGTTGGGTCCCACAGCCAGGGAGAGTTGAGGTTTCCCAAATTCAAGTCCTGAGCCCTTCCAGCTGCTCCCACTCTCTCATCACACTCCCTCCAGAATCCTGAACCTGGGATCCGGGCTCCAGAAAGCCTGCACTTCCCAGAGGTGAACCGCAGCTTGTGGCTGTCCCTGGAACGCCAGGGCTGGGCGCCATTGGAGATCTTCTAACAGAAGTCCCCCATCCCTGGGAGGAATTTTCCCTGGTATATGTCCCGTGTCTTGGATCTGCCAAGTTACTGAGCTTTAGAAAAGCTTTTGTGACTTAAATCTGGTGAACTGAATGTGGGTTCCACGCCCAGCGGGAGCCATTGTTTCAGGAGACCAGGCAGAAGCCACAGGGCTTCTGCCCCTGCCCCTGGGGTCACCGCAGCATCCCTTTGACCGCAGGCCGCAGGGAGCAGGGCACAGCTCTGAGGCTCAGTTCCTTTTTCTGAACTGACGTTTATTGAGCACCCACCCACTCTGCACCAAGCGCTCCCCTTGGGGCTCTCCAAGCCTTGTCTCTTTCCAACGGCCCTGGGATGCCCAGAAAGCAGTGACATGCACAGGACCCTGAGGTAAAACTCAGAAGCCACTTCACCAAGGTGGGCACTCCTTTTCTTCCCTCCCCGACCTGGAGCCCTCCCTTTCCCGTTGGAAGGACTTGGGAAGGAACTCTAGGAGTTCCTTCCTTGACGATCATGGATAACAGGATTACAGCATAGAAAAGGGCCCTCTTCAGGGAAATATCCCGGACTCCTTTCCACAAGGCAGATCCCACAGACCCAAAGTCCTGCAGCCCCGAACCGCTCCTTCTCTGCTCTGAGCCACCTCCATCCTCCTTGCCCCTGCAACCAAAGCTTCTTAGTCAAGATTTCACCCTGTTATAGGAAATATTGGGTAGGTATGAAAACGTTGTTATAATACACGTGCATATCATAAAGGCGAGAGGAGCTGAGATGACTCCTGCACCCCTCCCCCAGTCCAGCTGCCTTTGGGCCACCTGTGCGTCCTTCCTGCCCTCTCTCCTTCAGGATAAGGAAGCCACTATCCTGAGTTATGTGTCTATCATTCCCTTGTTTTTGAAATTATTTTCCCCTATGTGTTTATATCCCTAAAAACATAACATATAGTTTTGCATATTTGCGAAATGTATACGGGAATCGTATTGAGTGCATTCTGCTGTGACTTGCTTTATTTATTCAGCATTATTGTCCTGGGGTTCCTGGATGTCATCTGTAGCTGTAAGTCATCCGGTTTTTACTGCTGGGTACCACTCCACTGTAGAACATGTCGCAATCTTTCACACAGTGTGCTAGTCATAGATATTTGGGAAGTTGCTGTTTTTTGCTGTCACAAACAGGCTGCTGTGAACACTTCTGTACACACCTCCCAGTGCAAGAGTTTCTCTAAGTAAGCATCAAGGAGGGGAATTACCGAGTGATGAGGCAGGTGGTCTCCAGCTTCACTAATAATGTCCAACTGTTTTTCCAAAGTGGATACACTAGACAGAGCCTGAATAGGACCTGTCCTCAAGGAGAATCCAGGCTGGTGGGGAAGACAGGTGATCACCAGTCCATGATCCAGAATGCCCAGTGATAGCCCTGCTTTGGCTGCAGGATGGAGAGGAAACAGCCCTGATCCACACTCCGGCTCTGGACTTGGAAATGATGAGCAACTAAACCCAGGCCAGGTACTTCATGTAGTCTGCCTTCTTTACTTCTTACAGCAAATCCATATATCAAGTAGGTAGCTTTAGTCTTGTTTTACAAATAAGGAAAACAGGCACAGAGAGGTTAAGGAACTAGCCCAAGGTCATACATTTTGTTAAATTTCAGAGTCTGGGGTCCAGCTCAGTCTGTCTGATTCCCAAGTCGATCGTGCTTTCCTGACTCCCATTAGAAACTGTGGAACATTAGAATTATATGAGTTTTTCTGACCCTTGACTAAGGGAGAAATTTTATAATGTTTGCTCTTTCCTTCTCAAGTGCTATTGTATTTTTAAAAGCCTTTGTTTGATATGTTACCAGGTTCTATAAAGCCAGCTAATAAGCACTCCATCCCACCCTCTGGAAAGCCTTCTCTGATTCCCTGTCCCCTGAACCTGCCCCAAACAGCACCAGCCCCCTCCCGGCTCAAACCTGCAATGGCTCCCTATTGCCTACAAGATAAAGTACAACAGCCAAAGGCCCCTCAAGCCCTTACCTGATCAAGGCCCTGCCACCCTCACCAGCCCAATTTCTGCCACCACCTCCCACCTCCCACTTTGTCCTCCAGCAATAATAGAGAACCTACTGTTCACAGCTGTGAGCCTTTGAACACGCAGCTGCCTCTGCCATGACTTGTCCAGCAGCAAACTCCAACTGATTCTCACATCCTCCATGAGGTCTCCCTCCCCATCTAAGAGGCTGTCCCCCGCTTTCTTGTGGCCTTGCCTCCTACCTTCATTGGTGCTCCTTGTCCTCAAGAAAGATTGTTCCTTCTACCCCTGCTCCTGCAGCCTCAAACACTGAGCCTGTCATAGGCAAGGGGCTGGCAGGAGGGCGATTCTCCGTGATGGGCTTTATTATTGTTACTATATTTTAGATCAACAAACAGAGGCCCAGAGAGGTGAAGTCACTTGCCCAGGTCACTCAGCTAGTAAACACTGGGGCCAGGAGTGGACTCCCAGCTTGCCTGGTTCAAAGTCCTGGTCTCAAATGCATATGCACACATGTGCACACACACACAGAGAATTAACAATCTCAGGGCGCCTGGGGTGGGGGAGTCCCTTAGCCTTTCAATTGTTCACTGCTTGGGAGGGATCCAGGGCTAGGGAGAGGGTTAAGGATTTAGGCACAGACTAGGTCTTCCCTTGTTTATTCAATAATTCATTCACTCATTCATTTACTCCCTCATTCATTCACTCATTCATTCACAATCAATTAATTGTTTATACTGCCAATTTCTACTCCCAGTAGATTTGGGCCCTACCTTAGTCAGTCTGTGGAAAGCCTGGCCAATGGAGTGAAACCCAAAGGGCTTGCCATGGACCTTGAAAGTGAAAGGAGTTTACCAGGTGACCCCAGGAAAACGATATCGCAGCCTGAGACTGCAGCATGTACCAAGGTCCAGAGGCTTTGAACAGCTGCTGGGGACCTTAGCAGACGTTCCAGAAGAGTGTACCTGCGGGGAGCCAATGTGAAGAACAGCTGAGGATTACTGAGGGAGAAGACATGGGGAGAGGGTAAAGGTCCAGATTAATTTGGGAGTTTGTGTGGAGCAGGCTTAAGGTTTGGGCTGAGTTTAGGGTTAGAGATTAGAGATTAAAATCAGATTTTTCCCTTTTTCACCTGCATTTTCCAGAAGGATTTCGAGTGAGTTGTATCAGTGGTAAGGATCTGGGGTTTTGATTAGGGCTGCCAAGAACCTAAGGATCCGGGATGGGCTTTAGGGGAGGCCTCAAGGTACCCTAAAATGCAAGATCTCAAGGAAGCAAAACCAACATTTGCTGGACGTGAGGCCTGCCTTTCCCTCCTCTCTGAAGCATGGATGTGCTGTATAAGCTTGGGCACACTCACTCAACCCCTCTGGGCTTCTGAGTGCCCACCTGTTAAACTACTGGGCGGATGAAGATGCTGTTCTATATTGTCAGCATCTTCTGCGGGTCAGGCGCCTCCGGCGGTCCAGAAGTTCCCGTCTCCTCCGGACAGCTACCCAGTGCGGTAGCCAACCAGCGCCTGGTCGCGGCCAGTTCTCTCTCCTTCCCTCATTTCCCCACTAAGCCGATTCCAGGGGCCCCTTCTGGGTTAGGGAGGCCAGGAGTGCTTAGTCACTCGTCTGGAGTAGTGAGGGGGCAGCGGCTGGGGCGCCCTGGTCCCCAGCGCCAACCCCTCCTGGGCCAGCGCGGCGCAACCGGGGTCCTGAGCTGCCGCGGGCGGGGAGCCGCGCAATTACCCTAATTACAGCCCGGCCTCCGCGGCGGTGGCCAGCGCGGCCACGCTGTGTCGAGAACGCCCCCGGCCCGGGCCGAGCGTGGGAACCGCCGTGCCCTCTGCCCCGGGCGGCGGCGGCGGCGGCGCTGGGACCCCGCCCGCGAGTCGGTGATGGCCGATAAGCCCGCCCCGCCGCTCGCCGGGCTAATTACCGGGCGGCGCTCGGCGCGCTCGCGGCGCCTTTCATCTGCCCGCTCCAAGCGCCGCGCACGCGTGAATCCCAGTCCCTCGGCTGGGTGGGGGCAGTTGCCAGAGGAAGCCGAGGGGCCAGGCCTGCGGAAAGGTGGCCTCGCGCCGTTCATTCGTTCTCTCCTTTATCCGGGGGCGCAGTGTAGAGGTTTGGTGCTGCGGAAAAGGCACAGAAGCATCCTGAAGGTTTAAATGCGCCGGGCCTCAGTTCCTCGTCTATAAGATGGGGACAGGTCCTCATTCTGCCTTCCTCCCAGCTTTGTTACTCGCTGGTTCTTTCGTTCATAGATTGCATTCATTCACGTAGAACATTTATTGAGCGCCGGCTATGAACTTGGTTCCCAGGATGCAGTATTTGGGGTGCTAAAACTGAGATGGTTCTGGGCAAAACAGACAGTTGGTTAACCTGCTGTGCTGGGTGCTGAGGATTTGAGCCACATCAGAGCCTGGCCTGGTCCCTCTGAGAACTGGAAAGGCTCCTGCCCATTGGGAGGGATGTCCCCTGTGAACTGTTGGCACCAGGACAGGGCGAGGGCTAGGCGTCCTGGTGATGCGCTGGGCTCAGCTTTTTCCCAGTGCCCTGGCTTCAGGCCCAGGCACATATGTCAAAGCAAGCCTACCCATTGCCTGGCTGGGAAAGCCAAGGCTGAAAGACTGGCAGTGGCTTTCCCACAGCAGCTGCCATGAGTCAGTGCCCAGGGGCAGGTGTGGTCAATACTACCTCTACCTACCTCCTGCTCCATGACCTTGAGCAAGCCACCTTGCCTCTCAGAGCTGCCTCCAATCCTTCCCTGGAGGAGAGGGGGGTGGGATGTGGTGGTGACTGGGTGATCTCCCAGCCTGGTGGTGTAGTGCCTGCCATTATAGGAACCCTTTACAGAAACCCTGCTCTTCACCAGGGGCTCCCAATAAAGCAGGCCTCCCCAAAGGATGGGGTGCCTGCCAAGAACTTGGTTGGTCACTACTGGGTTCTTGGCAGTAGCCAGGTGACAGTATGCCAGAAAGAACTCAGAAAGATCAGCCTTTGGAATCAGACGGAATGGACCGTAAATCCCACAGGTTACTGGACCTGTCTGAGCCTCATTTTCCTCACCAGTAGCATGGGGACAACACCATATCCCACTATTGAGGTAGTGAATAAGATTCTAAACTGAGGTCCTCAGGACACAGCAGTTCCCTTCCTTCCCCTTTACTGGTCCCTGCGTTTCCCTGCCCAGCTGGCCTGGCCTCACCCTCTGCTCCCCTCTTTCCCCTCTATTCACTGGGTACTGTGCTGGTCTTCGGAGGACCTCAGGTGGGCCAGACATACAAATGGAATTGCCCTTCTTTCCTGGGAAGCAATGGCTACTCCTGAGACCCCAGGGTGAGGGCTTCTGGGAAAATATTATAGAAGGCCAGCTCCCTCCCAACTGTCACCCTCTGCCTGGACGCCCTTCCCCTTCGTCCCCCACCCCCACGCCATCACCCCAGGCTCCTCTGTCTCTGTCCAGCAGGGAGGCCTGCCCTGCTTGCCCTAGGCAGAGCTGACTGCCCCTTCCCCCAGGATGTCTGGCCTGTCTTTATCTGCAACCAAGCACAGCCAGGCAGCTGTGAATACGGAAAGAAAAGAAAAGAATCGGAAGGGGCGGGGTGGACCTGAATCTATGTTCTGGTCTAGGGGGTCATTGAAGGGATTCCTACCCACTCTGTGCCCAGGCCGTGATGTCCCCTCCAGAAAGGGAGAAGGTGATGGAGGAGAGATGTCTACTGGGGCAGGGTCCATTCTGCCTCCTTCCAGGTATCTTCCTGCCCCAACTCTTGCCCCTGTTTTATGCCTGGACGGGTGGCTGTCAGCAGCCCATCTCCACTTGCAGGAACCCCTGGGACACAGGTACCCAGGTACAGACATCAGCCTTGCTAGGAGCAGTGGGTCTCCTTGAAAAAAGTCATTTTGTTGTGTGTGAGGGGCCTGACCAGATGACCTTGAAGTCCTTCCCAAGTCCTTGCAACCTTAGGATGCAGAAATTCTGAGACTTTGGGGTCTTTGGATCCAGAATCCATGGTAAAGCTGCTATGTCCCATATGGTAGCCAGTAGCCACAGGTGACTGTGAGCACTTGACATGCAGCTACTCCAAATCGAGCTGTAAGTATAAAGCACACACAGCAGACTTCAAAGATGTAATACAAAAATGTGAAATACTTACTTTTATATTGACGGTGTGTTGCGATGATATAATTTTAGCTATATTGGGCTATTAATAAAATTTGTTATTAAAATTAATTTCACTTGTTTCTTTTCACATTAAAAAAAAAAGAAAAAAAACATTGGGAGTTCCCTGATGGTGTAGTGGCTCAAGGCTTCGGCGCTGGCGCTGTCAGCGCTGCGGCCTGGGTTCGATTCCCGGCCAGGGAGCTACCCACATACAAAAAAGCAAAACAAAAAACAACAAACAAACAAACGAACAAAAAACATGGCCACTAGAATGTCTACAATTTCATATGTGACTCACGTTCTATTTCTATTACATGGCACTGGCTAGAGAGCTGGTAATCGTCCAGCTAAGACAAGACATTCCCTGGCACCAATCAACTCTGGGGGTGTTGGGATATTCTCCTTTTCTCAGGAAAGAAGAACCAGATCCTCATGAAAAGTGCTGCCTCCTCCTCCAAAATGAAAGCACCCCACATTCTCTCTTCCCCCTTGAGGGACTGGTTTCTGGGGGAGTGAAGGGCAGAGCCCCACCCCCAGTGCCGTGCTCCCTCCACAAGGCAGACGCAGTTAAGACGTGACTGGGAAATTCCTTTCCAGGCTGGCTTCCAGCCCAGCAAGAGCCAGGCTGGCCCACCCAGAGGAAACCTCTGGCTGCCTCTTCCTGCCTGGCCCAACCCTGCCCTCTAAGTCTGAGCCAGGCTCCGGGGGCACCTCCACCCCCTAGATATCAGCCGGGACAGCACCAGGCTGGGTTTTCAAGGGAGCACATGACTCTCCCCTAAGGGAATTTACACACCAGCCAAGGAAGCAGGTCACACCCACAGGGTAACTGGAGGCATCACCCAGCATCCTCCATCTGCTGGGAAACAGCAGATCTCTCATGAGATGCGGGCAGATTCGGGCCCCATTTCTCCGTGCCCCACCCCCACCAGTATTCCTCTCCACATTTTGCATATGGAGGAAATAAAGACTAGGGCACAGCGGTTAATAGTGAAACCTTAGCACTTCTTCAAGCTGAGTTTCAACAATGAGTGGAATTTTTTTTAAGTCCCAGAATAAGTCTGGGGTCCCAGGAATTCCAGATCCTCAAATGGATGAACTCGTATCAAGAAAATAGTCATATTAGCATGTGATCGGGTAAGACAAAGTGTTATGCCCTAATTTTTCTGCCTTCCAGTTGGTTTTTTACATATCCTTTTTTGTCAAGTTGATGTGTCTTTGTCAACTGCTTTTTCTTGAGAGAAAACAGTAGTTTATTCTGAGATGTTGTCTATCTGGACTTTTGGGGACTGAAATGAGCTTCCTTTTGTGAAGCGGTGAAGTAAATAGCTGGGGGCTGCTTTAGGTTGGTTTGACTGGCTGCTTAGGCTGCTTTATATGTCCTGACTGGGCAAAAGAAAAGATTGGGCCCCTGACATCAGTTCCTAAAATTTGGACGGGGGTAGTTTACTGATCCAGAGATCTGGGGACCACTGCCCCAGTCCAGCCTCCTGTCCACTTGTCCTGCCGGGTGGGGTCCTCCATGACAGAGATGGCAGGGACCCTCTCAACCACATCTCCAAATCCTGGCAATGAAGCCCCTACATTTCCGGAGGCTCCCATACCATCCTGACACACTTCTGACTGAGGAAACTCTTTCCATTGAATTGAAGCCCACTTCCAGTTGTTTACCCACTGCTCACTGGTCCTGGAATCATTTTCAGAGATCACCCAGAACCTTCCACTCTCACCGCTAGGACAGCCATTTAGAAATCTCAAAGCAGTATGATTTAAGGGCCTCTAAAGGCTTTTCTTCTCTGGGCTAAGCATTCCAGTTCCCTCCTCAAAGGGCCTCCACCCTGCCCACCCCTCAGTCCTTTAGATCCCCTCATCCTTGTCCCTGGAGCTCAGTATGAGAGACACAGCGCTGTGGGTGGTAAGGGCGTGAGTTCTGGAGTCGGTCTTGGTATGAATTCTGGCCACACTTTTCTGGCTGTGTGACCTTGGACAAGTTACTTCAGCTCTCTGTGCCTCAGTTTTCAAAGTAGAGATAATAACAACTCTGAGAGGATGGTTGTATTATGAGGATGATGTCAGTTAACACACATTAAGCCTTAGAACAGCTTGGCACAGCATTGTGCTCAGCATGTGTCATCTCGGATGTGTTCTGTGATCCTGCCCTCCACACCCCATCACCAGTTGATTGGGGGAGGGGCTGGGGGGGTATGTCTGACCCAACTTGGGCCAGCAGGTCTTTTCCCAGAGGTTTTTAGACTTGGATGCAGAGAAAGGAGTCTGTTTCTCTCCATTAGCTGAAGGTACAAGGTATAAAATTCAGCCATATTTTCTGTGCCATGAAGAAAATCAGTGGGCTGTGAAAGAGAACAAAAGTATTGCTCAGCAAAATAACAAAGATGAGAGAGAGAGAGAGAGAGAATCTCGTTTCGGTTGCTCCTAAAATCCGGTTCCATCCCAGCCCTTCCTGTAACTTCATTGTTTGTCTTGGTAAGCTTTTGCTGTGTAACAACTACCTCAAAATTTAGGGATTAAAGCAGCACTCATTTATTAGCTCTTGGCTCTGTATGCTACAATTTGGCTGGGCTCTGCTGGCAGTCAGCTGGTAGCTTGAACAGGACTGCTTGGTCCAGGATGGCCTGAAGAGGACCTAGCATTTACTGAAAGTCTGCCATATGCCAGGCCCTGTGGGAAGTACCCCGGTAAGGAAAAACAGTATTTACTGAGTTCCTACTTTGTGTTAGACCAGTGATGGAAATTTTAGGTGTATTATCTCACTTAATCTGCCCCATTACGTGGTCAGATAATTGTTATTATTATCACCCCCATTTTACAGATGAGAAAGCTGAGGCTCAGAGAGGACAAATGACATGCCCAAGATTTGAAGACTCAGAGAGGCAGATTTGGAATTCAAGCCAAGGACTCCTGAATGTCTGCAGAGACTACTCTCCTGCCCTGCCTGGACGCTGGTTCCTTCCCACATCACAGAGCAAAACTTGGCTCTACCCTCATGCTACTTTGAGTGTCATTGAGGGGACTGAGTGGATACAACACCCAATAGTGTAAGACCCCATACCCCATTCGTTCTGCAAATGTGCCCCCCTACCAGCTTTGTGCTGGGCACTGTGTTAGGTCCTAGGGATGAGGAAATGACTCAGACACAGGATGCAGCAGCAACGTGGAGGAGGAAGTGATTAATCATGCCTGGTTTGGGCTCAATGCTGACTTGTTTACCAGCTTAATTCTTAAGAGATGGATGATACTGGTGAAGGAATGCAGTTCAGACCAAATACCTCTTCCCACAGATGTGTAGGGTCTCAGAGGCCCCGTTACACAGCAATCAGAGGTCAAGATCATCCTCAGAGGGAGGATCAAGGGCTCTCGAACCATCTTTGAGCCTGGTTACAAAGCTGGGCACAGGCTGCTTGTTCACAGGTTATCTGTGGATTCCAGGTCAGAAGTAGCAGCATCCAGGGTGAGGTGACATGCTTGCCATTTTTTGAGGCAGCTTGAGAATTCCTGAGCCCAAGAAAGCAATTT
Source organism: Lyroderma lyra (assembly GCA_004026885.1). NCBI lineage: Eukaryota > Metazoa > Chordata > Mammalia > Chiroptera > Megadermatidae > Lyroderma > Lyroderma lyra. Next base: position 8,177 of record PVJL010008180.1, on the reverse strand, counting down.
CTGCCAGCCCGGAGTTGGGATGCTCAGAGATGCAGCAGTCACATGCGCAGGACCCTGTCCCCCATGGGCAGGCATGAGCGCACAGGGAAGGCAGGGTGAGCAGTTCAAGGAGTCCGACCCTGGGATGAGCCAGACCCTGCCGTGAGTTCTAGCTGCAACGGTTTCTGGCTGTGCTCCCGTAAGCTGGTGATTTACCCTTGCGGAGCATACTTCGCATCACCTGAAAAATGGGGACAAAACTCCCCATCTTAGCCAATGCTTTTTGTGTCTCAAGCTAACCCAAGCAAAGTTAGAACTGAGTAAGGAGAAGACCAGGGCACCTCCTGAAACTCTGGGGCAGAGAGCCATGTGGGCCTGCCACTATGCCCGTAAGGCCAACAGAAATTCAGGCAGGACTCCCTCTCATCTCCCCTCTCATGTCATTTCCCTCCACGCTTGCTTCATTTTTCTCTCTCTGCAGATAGGTTGCTTCCATTTACAAAGGGGGAGCTGCTGGGCACTGAGCAGACAACAGTAAATTGGATAAAGGGGTCCCAGATCTCACAAGAGGGAGGTTTGGACAGGAAAAGAACTATTAACGTGTTTGCTACCTGTTCAGGTAGATCTGAATGAATGTTTCCATCCGCTGAGTGCAGCATGAGCTCAAAAAAACTTGGTTATGCAGTGTGAAACTGTTTCAAGGACTTCTCTCCATTTACAAGATTTTTAAATATGTTTTCCTGTGACTTGCACTCTCAACAACAAAGATGTTTTGTGTGCCATGTTGCATAACATTTTCTAATAAATTTTTTATGTCATCAATGCCATTAGGTTCTAATTTATTTATGCTTAAATTTAATTGATGCCACTTAGTATGTTTTGAGTATTTTTTGCTAAAATTCAATATAATGGTAAATTTATTACCATATAACAAAGAATTTAAAATAAAAATAATGTTACTTATACACAAAGCAGCTCAAAATGTTATTATTGAATGCATAAAATAGTCAAAATCTCAAAATGTGGCTTTTTGACACATTTTGAAAGAAAGAACTTGAAGTCCATTAATGCAATGAAAGGGTTAAAATACAATTTGCACAGACTGTGCTTGGGGAAGGCCAAGAATAGGGGAGAAAGGCTAACCCCAACTGGAGGGGAGGAGGCAGTCCAGAGAAGTTACTTTGGGGAATTGAAGGCCAAGCTGCAGTGTGACGGTAGTTAGACAGGGGCGAGGGGCCGTTCCAGCGGTGGTCTATGCAGAGATCCAGATGTGGGAAAGAACACACAAGGCAAGTGCAGGGAGCTCAAGGAGTTCGGTGTGGCTAGGGGGGAGACTGAGGCCAGTTTGTGCCCAGCCTTATAAATCAAGGTGCTTCTGCCTTCGTCCTGAAGGCAATGGAGTGTCATTGAAGAGAAAATTTCCTATCCTTGTTTTTCCTCTGCCTCATCTTTCTGTCATATTTTACCTGCACACCCACATACATACATGCACACACATACATGCACACACACATACAGGCGCACCCACATACATGCACACACATGCATGCACACATATGAGGAGGGGAATTTATTTATTAAAAATTGTGTATTTATTTTTACATGTTTAAACTTCAGTCACCTTCAAAGTCTCTCCGTTTGATGCAATACACCAATCAAGATGCTTTTCCCACTGCTCAAAACAGTGTTTTGAATTTGTTGATTTTGATGCCTTTTAGTGTTTTTGCCACATTTGTTTCACCTCTTGCACATTGGCAAAACGTTTCCTTTGAGGACTTCTTTCATCCGGGGAAACACAAAAATAAAATAAAATTGCCTTGGGTGAGATGGAGTAATAGGGAGGGTGGGGCATGGGGGTCATGCTGTTTGTGGGCAAAAACTGCTGAACACTCAGCGTGGTGTGGGCAAGTGAGTTGTCATGCTGCACATTGTTCATGTAAATCACCCACCTTGAAATGGGCAAACGTGTTGAACGAGTCCCCCCAAAAAATTCACTGAAGCTGAACGCAGCCTCTCACAACAACGCCAGCTGGTACACAGATGCAGACGGGTTCCTAGAACATTCACCGAATGGGGGGAAGCCTATACTACAGGGGACCCACCCTTGAGAAGATAATTCCGGCTTTTGGGGGGTTGCCCCTCATATCTGGTGCCTGTGGCAAAAGCTGGCTGCACCATAGCTCACACATAGCTCCTTTGGTCTGGCTGCTGTCTTTCAGTCCCAATTCCAAACTCATAGGGGAAGGAATCTGCCCCAGCTTGGGCCTAAGATCCACCACTCTGGTCTATGGCACAGGGGGCTGTGTCCAGCAAAGGTGGGTCACAAAGCGCAACTGGGGACCCCAAGGGTAACTGAGGAAGGGGGCACTCCTTGGAGGAGTGTCACCATGAGCTAAGGTGATCCCTGCAAGAGTTATTGTAAGAATTAAGTTAAGACAATGAGCACGAACCAGCTGGCACTGAGCAGGCCTGCCCTGCAAGTTAAGTTCCCCAGAAACCGAGTTCTCGGGAGAAGAGGAGTGAGGAAAAGAAGGGGAGGTAGAAGGATGCAGTCTCAGCCTGGCTGATGGGAACCTCTGGAGCACCAGCTGCCCCACAGAGTCAGTCTCACGCTGAGGCAAGGGGACTGGTCTTCCCACCCCCAGAAGGTCAGCTCCATAGCGGTGAACGTTGCTTCATTTGTTGATTTATTCCCAACACCCAGAACAGGGTGTTATTCCCTCAGCAGGAGAGCATAATGGTTAAGTGCACTTGCACTAAAGACATGCACACCTGGTTTTGATCTCAGGGTGCATGCAACAGAAGCCTAACTACAGTGGCTTAACTAAATCAGGTATATTTTTTTCAACTAGTAAGAAGACCAAAGGAGAATAGATCTTCCAGGACTGCTACAGAGGCTCCATGGTACATGGAGGGTCCAGGCTCCTCCTAGATTCCACTCTGCCATGCTTAGCATGTGCCCTCAGTTTTCTTCTCTGCATCGGTTTTCTCATCTATAACATGAGAATAACTGCCTTCCTTATAGAAAGATAAAATAAAGATTAAGCAAGGTGATATCTTGAAAGAGTATCAGCCCATGTTAAGTGCTCTATAAATGTTAGCTATTCCTATTGTTGTTGTTATTTTTCTCATACTGCAAAAATGGCTGCTGCCCCTCTGTGCATCACATCCTTATCCCTGGCAGAAAAGGAGAAAGGCAAAATACAAAAAGTGAGTGCTGGCTGGATCCATCCGGATGGCTTCATAGAGGTGAATTGCATGTAACATAAAATTAACCATTTTAAAATTAACAACTCAGTGGCATTTAATCAATTCAGTGTTGTGCAGCCACCAACTATCTAGTTCCAAACCATTTCTATCACCCCAAAAAGAGCCCCATACGCAGTTTCTCCCCATTCTCCCCTCCCCGCAGCTCCCAGAAACCACCTACCTTTGTCTCTGAATTAACTTATTCTCCATAATTCCATCTATTTTTGAAGAAGCCCCACCCCACCTCTTCTGCTCACGTCTCATTGGCCAGGAATGTGTCTGAGTTTGGTCTGGCACATTGCTGCCCTCAATAAAATCAGCATTCTCTCATTCTGTATTTTAATACTTATTGAGCTCCATATTTTATTGATTCTCAGGCTCATGAATTCTTTTTTATATTTTAACTTTTCCAAAATGAGAATCTTCTTATATTGATAATATCTCATTTTTAATGAAATACAGTCAGGAACTGTTCTGGGTGTTGGGAATAAATCAAGAAATGAAGCAGACAAAGTTCACTGCTATGGAGCTGACCTTCTATGGTGGTGGGGAGATAAACAACCAAACATAATAAATGACTTAGTTAATGTATTAGAAAATGATAAATGCTTACAAAAATTAAAAAGCAGAACAAAGTAAGGCCCATTTTGAGGATGGAACAGGGACCAGTTGCTGTGTTAATGTATTAGTCATCTATTGCTGTGTAACAAATCACCCCAAAACTTAGCAGCCTAAAACAGTGAACTTGTATGATCTCACTTTATGCGAGTCGGGAATCTAAGAGCGGCTTAGCGAGGTCGTTCTGGCTCCTGGTCTCTCACAAGGTTGCAAACAAGATGTCAGCTGGGGCTGCCTGCCGTCCTCTGGACGCTTGACTGGGGCCGGAGGGCATATGCTTCTGAGGACAGTTCCCACAGGGCTGTGGGCAACAGGCCATTCCTCAGTGGCTGATGGCAGAAAACCTTGGGTCCTTGCCATGTGGACATCTCCATAGGGCTCCTTGTGTGTCTTCACGACATGTCAACTTACTTCGCCAGAGCAAGTGATTCAAGAGAGAAAGCAAGGAGAAACCTACATAACTTTTATGACCCAGTCGTGGAAACGACACCGTCACTTCTGCTATATTCTCTTTGTTTGAAGTGGTCGCTATGCCCAGCTCACATTTAGGAGAGGGATGCTTAAGGAGGAGTATCAAAGAATGTGTGGACATTTTTGGAAACGACTTCAATGAAATAAGAGAGTCTGAATAAAAGAAAAGACCTATTTGAGTAAAGACGTGAAGGAGGTGAAGGAATCAGCCACACAGATATGGCCATGAGGGAGGGAGGGGCGTGTTCTGAGCGAGGGAGGGGCTGGATCTGCTGGGGCAAAGCTTACTGGCGTGTTAGTACGGAGGACAGGGAGAATGGAGGTGGGAGGCGGTACTGGACCGCCATACTCCATTGCTACCCGCGTGGCCTTGGGCGAGTCACTTCTCTCGGAATCTCTGTGAAATGGGAATGATAGAAGTAACTACGGACATGTTTTTCATGAGCGTTAAATAAGATAATACATATAAATCATCCGGCACAGCTGGCATACAGCAAATATTTGATTAACATGAGCTGACATGATTCTTGTTATAGTCAGGCACAGTCGCCTCGTTCTCGTCATCTGAGCATCATGCACGCTGGTGCAAACCATCAGCTGGGAGCTCTTGGGGGACTGGGCTCTAGGGGCTCTGTTAGAAACTCCTCCTCTCCTATGTAACCTAATGAAGAAGCTGCAGAAGAGACGACCTTGGCCTGCCAGTCAGAACCTGGACCTCAGGTCCCAGAGCAGACTCCAGGTTTTAGTGCCGAGTCTGCCAAGCAGCAGGGGTGGCGGCCGAGGCTCAGCCAGAGACCAGGGAACCGGTTCAGAGGTTCTAGAGCCAGGTCTGCCCAGGTACCTCTCAAGAGCCTTCCAGTCTCAGTCAGTCCATGGAGAGCCTTGTCTGAGCCTTGTCTGAGCCTTGCTTTGCCGTGGGCATTGGAAATGGGGTTGTTGCAAGAGTAAAACCCAAGAATGCAGTCTTCGAGAGGCAGAAGCCACTTGGAGTGGCTCCTTCTGCGTGTCCTCAGGAAAGAGGACTGGGCATAAGGAAGGAGCGGGAAAAACTGCATCCTCACTTGGTGACACATTGTCCCTAGGACCTACCAGTTCCTTCCATCGGTCAGAGCCAAGGAGTACTGTGGCCCTGTCAACTCATGCCAGGTGGACTCAAGGGCCTCCCCACCCACCCAGCCACCCAAAGGCTTATAAAGATGTGGCTCAGGATGAAAGCAGCTTGGGGCCGTGGGGAGCACTGTGCTCCAAGGGCTACAAACGTCGCTTCCGACGCTGGCTCTGCCACACGCACCTTGTGACCGCGGCCAGCTTCCTGAGTTATTTTCTGGGCTTCTTCTTTGTTAAAAAAGATAATAACTTCTGCTCTGACTTATTCATTCAGGAGACACTTAAGTCCCTCCTATGTGCACAGCGCTGTTCTTACGCCTTAGAAATAATGTGCAGAACATTCTGTGCGAGGTGTTCAGAGACCCTGCTCTCGGGGAGCCGAGCTGCTAGTGAGGGGACTGTATTCGAAATAATGCCACGTGGTGGCCGGTGCTGAGAAGCAAAGCAGAGCAGGGTGAGCGGTCGGGAAGGCTGGGCAGCGAAGGGCTCGCTGAGGGGGTGACTTTTAGAGACCAGCGCAAAGTGAAGGAGTGAATCACATGGATGTCGAGGGAAGAGTATTCCAGGAGGAGGAAAGAGCAGGAGCCCTGAGGAACGAATGTGCCAGGGCAGTCCCAGGCAGAGCAAGGAAATGCTAGGAACAAATGGGGTCCGACTGCGGCAATGCTGTCACAGCATAGATCATGTCACTCGTCTGCCAAGGTCCTCACAGAGCCCTGTGAGGCCCCACATGATCTTCCTCCCTCCTCTCTCTTTGACACCCACCCCCATGCCCAAGCTGCCCCTGCTCCAGCCACACACACCCTGGCTGCAGCTCACACCTGCCTTGGGGTGTTACCCTAGCTGGGGGGCTTGGAATCACTGCAGGGCCTATGGAAATGCAGGTGGCTGAGCCCCAGCCCAGCTACTGATTCAGAAACTGATTCTGTCCCGGATAGGGACCCAGAATGTGCATTTCTAACAAGGTCCCTAGCACTACAGTTTTATAAGCCCGCTCTAGTTGTTCTCTCTACCGGGATCGCTCTGGCCCCAGACGGCATGTGCCTAATGCTCTCTCCTCCTCCAAGTCTTTGCTCAAACCAAAGCGTCTCAGTGAGGCCTACGCTGACCACCCTGTGCAATACCGCAACCTGCCCCCTCGTACCCCCTATTCTTTTCCTTTTTTCCATAGGTCTTACACTTTCTAACATGTGGAGAATTATTTTACTTAGTTTGTTATTAACTATACAAGGGCTCCATGGAAAAAAATTCAGCCATAAATGTCTCTATATTACATGGCTGGATACTTTCCAAACAGTCCTCATATGTCCCCAAGTACCTAAGAGGGGTTCTTAATACAGACTTCATGAACCCCTGAGCACCCACAGATCCCCTAGAGAGTTGCTAACCTGCCAAATTTATATACAATTGTTTGTAGGCCTGATATCTGTAGCTTTCATTAGATTCTCAAATTATTACTTGATCCCAAAAGCTTAAAAACCACCAGCAGATCAAGGCCTGGCATAGAGTAGGTGCTCAAAAAATATGTGTTGACTAAATTAAAAAACTTCTTAGACATTATTCATACATATACACACTTTTTAAAAAAAGGAAAATGGTATAATGGCACAATGGCTCCCAAATGTTTGTATCCTTAGACCAACTATGTCAGAATGACAGTGTTGCTTTTTAAAAGCACAAATTCTTTTTTTTTTTCCTTTTTTGTATTCATCTTTTTTTTTAATTCATTTTTATTGTTAGACTTATGGGGGTGACATCTGTTAGCAAGGATTACATAGGTTTCAGGCATACAATTCTACAGTGCATTGTCCACTTGTTGTATAATAATTTCACCACCTAATGTGACTTCTCTTTCCGTCACCTTATATTTAGCTTCCCCCCCTCCTCTCCCACCTCCTCCCCTTTCTCCCCTCCCTAACCCACTCATCCCCAAATAAACATTAAACTATTGATTGTGTCCTTGGGTTATTTGTTTGTTCATTTCTTTTTTTCTTTGCTTTCAGTTTTATATTCCGCATATGAGTGAAATCATACAGTTCTTTGTTTTTTCTGTCTGGCTTATTTCACTAAGCATGATGATCTCCAGTCCATCCATTTTGTCGCAAATGGCAATATTTCATCTTTTCTTACAGCTGAGTAATATTCCATTGTGTCTATGTACCACAGCTTCTTTATCCAGTCATCTGTCGCAGGGCACTTTGGTTGTTTCCATGTTTTGGCCACTGTGAACAGCGCTGCGATGAACATTGGGTACATAAGTCTTTGCGGACAAAGGTTTTCAAGTTCTTTTGGTAGATCCCCAGAAGGGGGATTGCTGGGTCAAATGGTAACTCCATTCCCAATTTTCTGAGGAACCTCCACACTGCCTTCCACAGTGGTTGTACCAGTTTGCACTCCCACCAGCAGTGTACCAGAGTTCCTTTCTCCACATCCTCTCCAGCACTTGTTATTCCTTGTCTTGTTGATAATAGCATTCTCACAGGTGTGAGGTGGTATCTCATTGTGGTTTTGATTTGCATTTCCCTGATAGCTAATGAGGATGAGCATTTTTTCTTATGTCTGCTGGCCATTTGTATTTCCTCATGGGAGAAGTGTCTGTTTAGTTCTTCTGCCCACTTTTCAATTGGGTTGTTTGTTTTTTTGTTGTTAAGTCTTATTAGTTCTTTATATATTTTAGATATTAGACCCTTATCTGATGCGTTATTTGCAAATATTTTCTCCCATTCAGTTGGCTGTCTCTTTGCCTTGTTGAT
>PVJL010008179.1:0-69340 GCA_004026885.1 Lyroderma lyra | reverse complement strand
AACTTTTTTCTGCACCTCCATTTCAACACTTTTCCAGATGTGTATTATAAATATTGCATGTTCTAAAAGATATAAAACATTTAATATTTATTAATATCTGTAGTATAAGACAAATATATAATAATTAACAAATTTTTCTACTTATTAAATATTCTCTGTAACCACTTCATTTAAAGAATAGTCCACTGTTTTAATGTGGCATAATTAAGATAACTATTCATATTTTTGAATATTTAGGTTATATAAGATATAATTATTCACTATTATGAAGTGATAAGGGTACTCTTCAATTTAAGCTTTTGTTTTCTTCTCTGATTTTTTGCATAAAAGAGCTTCTTATACTTTGAATTATAGATCGAAGAGTATAAATTATTTTATACATTTATTAAAATGTTTTTTTATGAATTTAAATATTACAGACATATAAAGTAGAAAGTTTTCCTGTAATTTCACCTCACCTGCTTCCAGATTTTATGTGAGACTTTGCTCTTCATGTTATTTTGTACCTGATTTCTACTTAACACCCAAGTATAAGGAGGAAGGCAATGGAAGTTACTGAAAATAAATGTGTGTGTGTGTGTGTGTGTGTGTGTGTGTGTATGTATTCACTTTTATGTTAATGGTAAAACATGTAATCTCTAGCTATAAAAACTGATGCTTTACTTCTATTCTCTACACGTTTTTTCAGGGTTTTTTTGTTTTTGTTTTTGTTTTGCATAACCACCATTGTTTAGTTGGTTTTTCCTCATGGGAAATTAGATTTTGTGTATATGAGGCAGGAAAGAGACTAAGCCATTAAGATTATTTTCTTCTTAATTCAAAATATGAGTATATATTATTCTATGACACTCCTGACTCTTCAAAAATATTCAGTGTAAATTTTTATTAAGCAGAGATGATCCTAACCAAAATATCCACAGTATCCACGGGTCTAATTTATATTGTTGACTGCACATTATGAAAAGAATATTTAAAATATTATCTGTTTTGTGATGATACATTTTATAATTGATCACTAATGCTATTGTATGTTTCTTCTTTATTTTTTCTACCTAGTCTTACATGATGAACACATTTATCTGTTTTATTGCTCACTTTAGGGCACCAGCACTGGATGAGTTTGTGGTGGTGGTTGTTCTCACCTAATTCATTGGTTTCGCTTTCTTTCTCTTTTTATCTGTAATTCCTTTTTCAGCTCTGATGTCATCTTTTCTTTTTTTTTTTAAATTCATTTTTATTGTTAGACATATTGGGGTGACATCTGTTAGCAAGGATTACATAGGTTTCAGGCATACAGTTCTACAGTGCATTGTCAACTTGATGTATAATAAGTTCACCACCTAATGTGACTTCTCTTTCCATCACCTTATATTTAGCTTCCCCCCCACCCCCTCCCCTTTCTCCCCTCCCTAACCCACTCACCCCCAAATTAACATTAAACTATTGATTGTGTCCATGGGTTGTTTGTTTGTTCATTTCTTTTCTCTTTGTTGCTTTCAGTTTTATATTCCGCATATGAGTGAGGTCATACAGTTCCTTGTGTTTTCTGTCTGGCTTATCTCACTCAGCATGAAGATCTCCAGGTCCATCCATTTTGTCACAAATGGCAATATTTCATCTTCTCTTACAGCTCAGTAATATTCCATTGTGTATGTGTACCACAGCTTCTTTATCCAGTCATCTGTCTCAGGGCACTTTGGTTGTTTCCATGTTTTGGCCACTGTGAATAGCGAACTTGAAAACCTTTGTCCACAAAGACTTATGTACCCCAATGTTCATCTTTTCTAACATATAGATCTTACTTTTATTTCAGTGTTCTTAAATAGTTTCTATTCATTAATACAAATTTTAAAGCCATAAAGTTTCTTCCAGATTATAATTTGGCAGGTTTTGACAAAAAGCACATTTATTAACATTAATTTCAAAATGTATTTTATTTCATTATCATTTCCACTTCAATGCAAGTGTTATGTTTGCTCTTACTATTTTTTATTTCCAAATGATTATATTCAGTGGACTGTCTTTCCACTACAACCCATAAAATATTTTACTATGAATTTATCAGATTTTTCTAGTTCTCTAACATATAATTTTTTTAATTTTCCATGCACATTTGAAAATAATACATGTTTCTTGTGGTTGGAGTCCAACGTATCTATATTAAAACTCTTCTGTACCTTTTCTTTAATTAGTTACAAGTGTCCAAGAAAGAACATATTGACCCACCTCACAAAGTGATAACCCCTCCTCTGTACCTTTTATATTTGTCAACTTCAGCCATGAAATTCTGAAAGATACATATTAAATCTCCCACTCTGGCTGTGCTTTGGTCGAATCTAACAAGATGTATATCTAGATGGATAAATAATATCAATGGATGTGTAACACGATGATCATGTCCTGTGTTCATTGAGAACAAGCATCTTCCTATGACTGAAGACATCAACATCTTCCACTTTTCTGAACCATCACCATGTTTTTCAACATCATGTTTGGCAGAGGACCTGAGTTCGAGTTCTGCCTCCTCTGTTGTCATTAAGACTTCAAACTGTTTGTTTAAACTCTTCGATCTTTAGTTTCCTCATTTGTAGAGCCAAGATAATAATACTCTCACCTACATTATAGATTGTTATAAGGAGGAAGTGGAAGTTAATAATGTAAAAATATTTATATAATATAATAATAATGTAAAATTTTTAATATAAAATATTATCTGTTTATTATTATTTTGTAACTACTAGAGCTGTGGCTGATATTTCTCTAACATTGCAATTGGCTGGCTTAAAAGGATAAAGTATTAAGTTTGAGAAAAATTTTTAAAATTTATTCTGAGATATGAAGTATTTGCTATAAACTTGAACAAAAATGTTAAAGCCATTTTTTTACATAACTTTTTACTAAAAGCTCACATATAATGGGTGCTAACATTTTAGCTTTCTTAAAGATTTATTTTATGAAATTGTTTAATTGACCAGAGTGTTATGGAAGAAGAGATGAAATGCCGCTCTTGAATTTAGGAATAAATTCTGCTATTTTTCCCAGCTAGGGCATTGAATGTGAATCCTATTCAAAGTTCATTTTATCCCCTGATTTAACTTTAGTGTGTTTGTTTTAGAACATATTGTTCTTATATATGAGTCAAGAAGCATATGGTCTCTTTATTGGAAAATAAAGAACAGAAATTTGGTTTAGATAAGTACACATAAACATGTGAAAGTCAATGACAGGAGACTCGTCAGCTTCACCATATTGTGGAAGGGATATGAATAATTTCCTTATAGGAAATTTAATCCTTGATACAGTGACATCAAAGAAAGCAATATTTTATTTATTTTACTAGATAAGCATAAAGGGAGCTAACAAAAATACAGGTTTCTCCTTTGAGTTGTTAGTGATTCTCTGGAATACCAGATGATGAATTTAAAAAAATGTGCTAAAAGCCAATCCAAGTACTAACCATACATGTCAACAGAGATTCATATTAACTAAGAACAGTAACTTCTTAAATATACTTCCCTCTAATTTCTTTGCATAATCAATTCACTGTGTACAAGAAGACTTGGGAAACTTGCCTTAGTAAGGTGTTTTATTTATTTTGTCTTAAATATCAAAACCCTTAGTTGGAATCCTTTGAAATCAAAGAAAAGCATGTAGCCTTTAATAAAAAACAAAACAAAACAAAAAAACTGTAAGTTTTTGTAAACTTTTTAAATCTTTCATTTTTTTCTCTTTCTTTGCTATAAATTTTCATATTGATCAATTCAAGCATTTTCTAGACAAACAAAGAGCATCTTCAAGCTGAAAGAGTGCCCTCATCTTGCCTTCAGAGAAGATCACATTTACATTTCTCCAACAGAAGCCAAATCTTTTCTGTCTCCACCACATTTATTTGCACAGCTGTTAGGAAACCAGCCCAGACTCTCAAATCTTGGTTCTAAACTACAGAAACACCTTTTAAAAACTAGTTTCCCTAGTACCAGTTTCAAACTACATCCAAAGATAATATTAAAGCAAAAATATTTTTGGATTTGTCTATTTATTTACCTCTCATTAATGTATGCAGTTACTAATTAATTTAATTATCTACCACTTACAGTAGAGCATATATATGTATGTATATGTCTATATATATAAAAAGTTCTGCTAAATGCCTGAAGAAATGAACATAATATTGTTAAAACGACCTATTTGGAGACCCTAGAGGATCTCACGTCATGGTGCAAGAGAGACATGTAAGCAAACATTTAAACATGATGTGATAAAGAATAAAATGGATGTATCCTTAGGGATTAAGAGAGCACCAGAGAGGAAATGTGGATTTCTACCTACTTTGGTCACTGTGTATTCAGCACCTGGAACACTGTTGAAAACCTGTGGCACTTGGTGAATAGGTAATGAATGCAAGGTGGATGGGTCAAGGACGGCTTCATAAAAGAAAAAGAAATCCAGCTATGACTGAAGAGTACGGAAGTGTTACCTGAGAGAGACATTCCTACGTGGATAGAACGGTATAGAGAAAGGAAATACCATTTTCATTGCGTAGTTCACGGCTCCAGCAAGTAGTGATAGCACAGCACAACAGAGAGGAGTGTCTGGAGAAAGGACAGGGCATGAGATCGGGGAGGTTACAGAAAACTAGACCATGACGGGCCGTTTGTACGTCATTAAGAAATGTGGTCTTGGTCGATGATAAAGAAACATGTTGGAGGTGTTAGGAAGGAAATCGGCGTGCGCTGGTTTGTCAGCTGAGAGGGCAGAGCTACAGGGACACAAAGCATGGGACAGTGGTGGCAACAGGGTGGTTGAAATTACAGACTTAGGGATTCCAATAATCCTGAGGGGACATACAGCATAGTGGCCAAGGCCAATCAGTACCTGGGCTTGAATCCTAGCTCTGCCACTTACCAACTGTGAGACCTTAGATGAATTGCTTAGCCCCCCTGGGCCTCAGTTTCCTCTCCCAAAAATGGTGATAAAATAGTAGTGCTTGTATTATCAAGTTGTTTGTTACAGGATTACATGAGTTAGTGTGTAAACTGCTCAGACAGTGACAGTAGCTACATTTGTTGAATTAAAGCTTTGTGTATTGATTCACAACTGTTTTATCTAAAATTTTTATCTAAAATTATATATGTTTTAGTTTTCTGTTTTCATTTCTATAAACATACATATAGTTTTAAATTTTCTGTGAATTTAGAGTTGTATATAATTCTTACCTTTTTTTTTATTGTTCTTTCTTTTTTTTTTATTGAGGTGACATCTGTTAGCAAGGATTACATAGGTCTCAGGCATACAATTCTACAGTGCATTGTCAGCTTGATGTATAATAAGTTCACCACCTAATGTGACTTCTCTTTCCACCTTATATAATTCTTACCTTATGGTGATAAATATCTGGTTCTAAAGTGGAACTTAATAAAAATTTAGATGCTCAAGATCATAATAAATACTTCCTCCACACTGAGCAGGTGAAAGATCAGAGCGAATTTGTGAGAAAGATCTCGTGGAAATCGCTGGCGCTCAGTGAGCCACCCACCACCATCCAGGACAAATGGGGTTAGCTGCCTCCTTCACCTCTACTTTCCTGGGACCACTCAGAGAGCTTCATATGTGCCCCCCTGCAGCTGAGGGATTTCACTAACTTGGGTTTGAAACCTGCTTGAGAATTGCAAAAGGCAGAGGACAGGCTGGCCAGCTCCAGCAGCAGTGGCGGTGAGAAAAGGGCTGGAAGAATGCGTCAGGGCGAAGGAAAGACAGCTACTTCCCACGGTCCAGTCAGGGACCACATAGCTCAGTAGTGGCCAGAGGGAAAGGGAGGAGGGGTGTGGGGAGGGAGGGAGGGGGATTCAAACATATGGTGATGGAAAAAGAAATGACTCTGGGTGGTGAGAACACAATGCAACACGTAGACAATAAAGAACCTGGAACCTATGTGGTTTTGCTGACCAGTGTCACTCCAACAAGTTAATATATATATATACACACACACATATACATATATATATATATATGTGTGTGTGTGTGTGTGTGTGTGTGTGTGTGTGTGTGTGTGTATGACAGGTGCTGCCGATAAGAAAGGACCACCATGGTGGCATGCTGAAGAGCAGGCCTCTGCAGAGGGAAGTTCAAGGTTCTCAGGGACTGTGGGAGGAGAAAAAAATGAGCCAAAGCAGCATTTCTGATCTGCGTCTAAGGAATTGCTAGGAAAAACCTCCAGCAATGCAGAAGGGTCACATCTCTAAGTCAAAAAGTGAGTCTGAATCTAGGCCTGACTCAGACCTAGCATGAAGATGGTGTATGAGAGCTGGGACCTTCCCCTCTCCCCACACTCCTCTCTCCCCCTAATCCAACCAGACCGTAGGGTTAGTGAACCAGGAAGAGCATAAAAGTAAGAAGTAGCCCCAGTTCCCCCTCTCCACCCCAGCAGAGGTTGGAAGCATCAGCTTCTAACTGCTGAGCATTTTAAGTACAAAAACGAGATCATTTTGTGGCTGGAAGTGATCTTTGTCTCCAACTTGGGTTCCACCAAATCCTGTGACTGCTACTTTTCAGGCATAGGCAGGAGAAAACTTGGCTCACAGAGCACTGAAAGACCAGTGAGAGGAGAAAACAAATTCATTCTGTGAATTGCATCTCACACATCGTACTTGCGCAGGGTACTGATTACAATTTTTTCATTCTGTCTTCTGGTTTACCCATTTGCACATTTCACTCCAAATAGACCATCTCGCTCTAAATGCCATGCAATGATTTTATTTCAAGACCTTTTCTCATACCTTTTCTCAAACTGACATGAAAGTACTCATCACATTCAGGGCTTCTAACAAGCACCCATTATTCCAATGATGACAACAACCCCTTTGATCACGGGCCCTCAACCTGTCATCTTGAAAAGATTCCAGAGTCTATGAACTGAAATTGTCCCCCAGTGTCTATAAATGTGTTTATGTACCTTTTTTCCTGATAAAAATTTTATCATTTTTGCAAGATTCTCAAAAAAGAATTAGAAGAAAAACAAATGATAAAGAAAATCTGTCTCCATTCTCAAAACTTTCCTTTCTTATAACTGAGATAAATTAGAAATAGGCACATTCAGGTCTGTACAAAATTGTAAAGGAGGTGAAGTTTCCTCTTCTGAACTTATTAGTATTTCTAAGAGTTCTATTCTTTTCTTTCCTACCACCTTTTGACCCTCTAGTAAGAGAAAGTATTAGTACCAGGCATATATTTTTCTAAACTCAATGGTGCACCTCTCTCCAGCAGCCTTCATTTAAGTATTTTGTCCCATGAATCAATTCTGAGATGCAGTAAACATTCTTGGTTGTTAGTGAAGATTTCTGTATCTTGAAATTGCATTGTGTAGACTGTGCCTAAGGCAAACTATGGGATATATTTCTATCCAGGTGTTTATATATATATATATATATATATATATATATATATATATATATGCATGTTTAAGTACACATACCTGTATACATGTACATAGTATACACATACCGATGCAAGTTTTTAAATTTATATATATTCTTGATCATTTCCTCAAGAGCTGTACGTGGTATGACTGAGTAAGTGCTTGATTATGGTTCGTTTCTAGAAACTGAGCCTGTTAAGTGCCCGTGGGCGACTGCTTTCCACGGATGATGGGTCCTTCCATGTTCTGCCTCTCTCTTGCCATTTCTGAGTTATCACTCTGAAATGTCCATTCATCTGCTTCTTCCTTTGGCCCTTCTTGGGGACTGTGACTGTTTTGCAGAGTTGGAGCAGTTATCTGTGGTCGTCCTTGATTCTGAGTCAAAAACTACAACAGTTCTCAAAGTGCTTTAGGCTCCAATTACTGACGTTCTCCCTTACGGAAAAAGGAAAGCTATGACTTCATTTGATAAGCAGCAGCTAAGTTTATTGGCTTCAATGCCTGATTTCGTATAAATGCCCATACATTTTTATTAATGAGGGGGAGAGTTTCTGAGGGGACAGAGTAGAAAATTTAAGGGTTATTTATAGATTTCCAGATGCGTTTCTGACTTCCTGGGTGGCACCTGTGGAGCACAAAGTGAGTCCACCTTCCCGCCACGCAGCCTTCCTCCTTGCGTGGACACAAACGTGTCTCCTGCTCCAGCTGCTATGCCTTTTCAAATCCACAAATAGACATGTCACACGGCAAGACATGGTGAAAACGCAGAAAGAAAGAAGCTCATGCTGAAAAGCCACTTTAAAGTATAATAACATTGGGAGTACCCAGCTTAAATTAATTTGCAGAAAGTTTTCTTTGATCTGATAAAATCGATATTTTTTTTTAAAAAAAAGATGATTTGAGTAAGGGCCGTCACTAGAATCCTACCACTAGCCTGAATTGACAGGCGTGGTTTGGGGGTCCCGGGTCAGAGTGAACCGAAGCGGCGCGATGAGGCCTTTGGGCGCTGCTCGGCCTTTCGCACACCTGGTGCGCTTCGCAGACACATCTGCCGACGCATGTGGCCGTGGGAGGCCACACGGACCCGGTTAGGCTCCGCGTGGGTTCCTGACCACTTGCCTTTGGGTATTTACACAGCCTTGGCTCTTGGGGGCAGCCAGTAGCGCATTTTCTGCCTGGACTCCAGGCTGACACTCTTTTTAATACTTTCTAGACACTTGAACTTTTAGCTTGTATTTCCTCCTGTTTAAATGGTATATTTGTGCATGATGTGGGTTTAGGTTCTAGGCTCTTTTTCTCCCATAAGGACACCTAATTGCTCAACGACCTTTATTTTAAAAAGAGGTTATTTTCTTTCCTCAAAATGAATATACTTGTTTTCCTTTTACTTCTGATAATACATGATCTTTGCATAAAATCCAACACTATACAGAAAATTTATGTTCCACTAATCTCTCTCTCTCTCTCTTGCAAGAGGCAACTATTAGTGTTTATTACACATTTTATGTTTGCATTATTTCTAAATGTATATAATGGGTGTACTTACGCACGCACGGGTGCGCACATAAGGATGCACGCCACTATAGCTAAGTGGTTTAAGGTATGGATGCCAGAGAAAAGTTGTCCAAGCTCAAATTTCACTTATAAACATAAGTAACTTAACCTCTTTGAGCTTCCCTTTTAATATCTGTAATTAAGAAAATGATATCTACTTCATAAGGGTGCCTTCGGAATCCATTTAGAAATGCATCTAGGAAAATGCCTAATAGATGGTAAACAATGTGTTAATATTAGTCATAATTATACCATAATATGTTAACTGCTTTGTCACTTACCAGTAATTCAAATATCCCTTCCCATAATATTAGAGATTGGTCCTATTTTTTAAAATACCTATTCTGTTCTGTTTCTTCTCATAAGCCTATTTCATATTTTACTGAATGTCTATACCTAGAATTTAGGTGCAGCCGTAACACCAACACCATATTGTTTTAATTACTGGGCCTTTTTGTTATGTCTCAATACCAAAGAAGGTAACTCATATTTATTGATGCTTTTATGTAACTAATAATATTGTGCACTTGCTTTTTGTTGAAGTTGTTTTTTTGCACTGCAGGTACACTAATGAACAAAGAAAAGAATTATTTTTTAGAAAGGTTCATGATTATTTTTTATTGACTTATTTTTCCTTTGGAAATTTAAAAACAATTTACAACTGTACACAATAGGAATTATATTAAAATTGCAGATTACTATAGAGGAGTACTTGACATCTTTCCACCATTCCTTAAGAACATTCTGTACCTCTCCATTTCATCCGTACTTTCACATTTGTTGCCACGAAGTTATCCACTGTGTATCCTTAATTTGTTTCACATTCCTCCACATTTCTAGCTATAAAAATTTTGTAATGATAAAAATTTTATCACAGTATTTTATATTTGTCTGTTGTTTTGGTCATACTTTTGAATGGTTTCTCTATTTTCAAGAAGCTTGTGATTTTTTATTTTTGTGACATGCAGTTTTGAGCACTTTGGCATTCTGATATATTATTCCTTTCCTTTATAATTATTTTCAACATTTTTCTCTCTAGTGATTACTTCCCCAGTCAAGGAATAGGTAAATATTCATTAATATTTTCTTCAGTTATAAAAATAAGTTTTAAAGTTTATTATTAAAAATATATGCTATGATTGTTTTTAAACATTTCAACAATATGCTAAAGAACCACCTAAAACAAAATGCCTCAGGAGTTTAAATATAAAAAGGTGGTATGTTAAAGAAAAGTTAACAGTAATAATAGCAAAGTGCAATTTAATGCAAATTGCATTAGATAGAACAAAGAATAATTTTATGTTAATGAAAGCTTATAATACACAGTAATAGTAAAATAAATGCAAACTTGAATGCAACAGATGCATTAAGATATGTGGACCAAACTCTGTCATAATTATAAAAGTGATGGGCAAAAACCCAATACAAGCAAGTGATTTTAAGATAGTATTCTCAGTATATGAGAGATTATCAAAAAAGTATAAATTATTTATCCCAAAATACCTACTTTAAATCATAAAAGAAACTTAAGAAATTCTGAAAAGTACAATGTTTTTTCACACTGTGCCCTAAGTACAATATGAAATGACCTAGAAATTAATTTCAAATGTTTAAATTTAAAACTTACCAACTGAAGATTTAAAAACCTTCCACTAAAAACTAGCGGGTCACAGAGGAATTTAAAATAATAATTACATAGTATTTAGAAAATGGAATACCTTTTATGAAAACATAAAGGATAGACAGACACAAAAAAAGGTAAATTCTTACTGTTAAACATTTCATGATTTAATGGAAGAAAAAAGGAAATAAATAAACTAAACCTTTGTGATGAACTAGGCAATCTTCGAAATGTCCGCTGTGCCCAGGCTTTCCTGTGTGGTGAGCTACTCGCTCACAGCCCTACTGCCACACAGCTCTGCACTGTACCAGAAGTCCTTCCACCTGAGCCAGGGCTCGGCTTATGACCCAAGAGTTGCTCATCCTTAGCCCGGTCAGTGATCAGTAGAAACAGAGACAATGAAACTCTTTTATAGGTACCTAAGCATCCCAAGATACAAGACAAGTCTGCCACACTACATACTGCTAGATGTGGTCTCTGAATAATTAAGAGAAAAGCTGATGATTTTAATGTGTTGGGAGGTGGGTGGAGAGAGATTGGACACACGGGTTCTCCTGGTGCTGACTGACTCAGAAAAATCAATCCTGAGCAATTACGGGGTGGCTGTATATTTTTCATATTAGTGTTTCTCCTAATCATCATTCCCAATAATAGCAGCAGACTATAAGGAGCCAAAGGCCTTCCTAACACAATGGTGACCGTCCTTGGATCTCTGATTGAGAGAGCAAAACACATGGCGTACGAAGGCCCTCCGGAAAATCTCCAGCCATAATGCCTCTGGTTTTCATATTACATGGCTGGGTGCTTTCCAACAACCCTCATGTTATCTAAGCCTCAATATATGCCTCTCAAGAATGTGCTATTAATGAACGTTCTTCTGGCCCTTGGAAGGAAAAAGACCTCACATATGATCTTTAACTTCAGGTGATGTCACTAGGTTCTGCCTTCTGAGCCTTCAGTTGTATTTGCTAACGTGTGGAAGAAGGTGCACCAGGCTGGTCTACTGCCGTGCAAATCATCTTTTTCCTCATTCATTCTGTTTCATTTACTCATTTGCTTGTTCGCTTACAAAAAAAAAATGTATATAATGAAAAAAGGAATGAAATCAATATGGTTCGTCAGGCAAAAGGAATAAATGCAGAAAAATTAATAAAACTACAGGTGTGACGTCAGTAGAAAATGTGTACTATGCAGCTCTGTGAAGTTGCTGAAGGTAAGCTGAAAATATATTTCTTTGTTCCATCAACCAAAGAGGAAAGTAAAAGCAGTTATAAAATTAATGTTTTCAAGATACAGATAAACGTCCTAATCTTGATAATTCATGCTTTCTCCTTATGTTGATAGACTTTTCTTTATCTTGACGTGTGAGAAGAACATCTCGGGAACCTCTCCTTAGCTACAGGTGGAAGCCCTGTACAACCTTAGTAAACAGCAGGTTGAAAGAGCCTTGAATCAAAATAATGGGAATTTTATTCCTACAACCTCACACAGTTTATGTTAATACCATAACATGAAAGAGCAATTTAATAGCAAAATATTCTAAAACAGGCAGAAAACAGAGCATTTTATTATTTTTAAAAATTTTATTAAATTTATTTGGGTGACATTGGTTAATAAAATTATATAGATTACAGGTGTACCATCCCACAATACATCATGGAAGAGTCACTTATGTTTATAAGATGTTCATTTCTTAAGTTTAAGTTGGAAATAAATATTGTATTAATTCCCTTCAGGTGGCACCTAAGGCTTCAACACATAAAGGGTAATTACCTGACCCAGGTAACAAAACTGCAGGGAGGGGCTTTCTCTCTTTCTGCCAAGTTTTTCTCAGCCTTACTCTGCACACTGACTTCAATTTCTAAAAGCATCTTAGGCCGCACTGTTGAGATGTTGCTGTCAGCGGCTCTAGAATTTCTTCATATCCAGTTATTGACCTGCCTACCACGCACACACATGATATTAAAAATAAAACTCTAAGAAAGGGTTTTGATTGGCTTGGGTCACATGACCAACAATCAACAATTACTAAACCAGAGAGTCAGAGGCACGAAGAACATTCGCTCATTTGGAACACTTGTCTAAGAGATGAAAAAAGGAAGGAATTTCTTCCAAGGGGTGGATGGGGTTTGTAAGGACGCGGTCACTAGAAGAATCAGTGTGAGTTCTGCAGCCAATTTAATTGGTGCCTAATAGTGGTACCTCTTTTACATGTTAAGTGAATTAACTGTGGAAATGTGCTGTGCAAGTAGTAAAATGATAATATAAAATCCCAGCCACTATTTTTTCTAATATGATATTCTTGGAAATTAAAAAACAAACAAACTCAGAAAATTATTTCGAAGGAGAGAAGGCTGCTTGGCCTGGAGGAAACAAAAACAGAAGCTGCTTTTATACAATTCCTTTTGGCTTGAGAGAAAATCACCAGCTGTTCAAGTCTGAAAATGAAGAACCCTCAGGAGTGTACTCTGGCCTGTCAGGAAGATTATGGCTCAGCAACTCTGCTCCTAGACCAGTAGACACTGTCTGCTTTGCAGGCGCCCCCAAAGTCTAGGAATGCTATGAACATAATACCAATGACAACACGTGGTTAGACTCTAATGGAGGAAATATTTGTTTGTGTACAAGTGGGTACTCTTTGTAATTAAACATCTTTGGAAATTGTTTCGTAAGAATTCTAGGAGAAGATTGGGTCATTACCCTCCCATTTCCATGCAGCCACGTTCCCAAGGGTGCTGTGAGAGAGGAAATATGCCAGCAAAAGTAATTTTCTAAACAGTTCTCCGAAGGACATCAAAACAAGGGCATACTTAACAAAAGTGTGTCATGTTTTATAATGTAAAGCTGAAATTCTGGCCTATATTTTCAAGATGGTTTAATAGGAAAAGAGCTATATCCTAACAGAGTACAAAAGAACACATTGAAATGTCCTTCTCTCTCCTTCTCCAACAAGAAAGAAAAACTCCAGCCTTGTAAAACAATTACATTTGAAAGAGACGACGAGGAGGGACCCAAAATAACTGGAATGTGTTAATAAAAAGTTGCATATTTATTTACACGCTTAAACTTCAGTCACCTTCAAAGTACTCTCCATTTGATGCAATAATACACTTCTGGAGATACTTTCTCCACTCCTCCAAACAGTTTTTGAACTTGTCGATTTTGATGCCTTTTAGTGCTTCTGCCTTGTTTCATCTCTTCCACTCTTCCACATCTGCAAAAACATTTTCCTTTGAGGACTTTTGTCATCCAAGGAAACAGAAAACAGTTGCTTGGGTGAGATCAGGTGAATAGGGAGGGTGGGGCATTGTGGGGTCATGCTGTTTTCAGTCAAAAACTGCTGAACCCTCAGCACAGTGTGGGCAGATTCATTGTCATGTGTCACGTTGTTTGTGTAAATCACCCATCATGAAATGGGCAAACACGTTGAAAGAGTCTCCAAAAACAAATTCACTGAAGTCAAATTCCACCTCTCACAACAACGTCAGCTGGTGCACTGATGCAGATAGGTTTCTAGAACACTCATCTAGCAGGGGAAGCCTGTACTACCTCACCTAGCAAGGGGCCGGTCCTCCAGAACAGATTATACTTCTGGTTCTTTGGGGATTCCCCCCTCATAGTTTAAAATTGAGAAAATTCCATATAAACACACAGGAATATGAGAGGGTAGGTTGAAATCAGGGAGTTGAATGAGGTTGGTAACACCAGAGTCCCTTACTGATGAAAGATATCCATTTGATGCCCAGCACCCCATAGCCATGCGTATTCTGGCAGCAATGGTTTTAAATCTGTCCCCAAAGAGGGTAATTAGTAACATTTAGTGTGAATAGTGCCTACTAAAGAAGGAGTATAATTTGAGCCAAGCTGTTGTGCTTTCCTATGAGAACCAGTGAAATCTGAGACAATCCCTATGTCCAAACCAGACAATTTCTTCTTACCTATTGATAAGTGTGCAATAACCTAAATGCTCACAAAACCACATACCAATACCAAGATGAGGAATCTTCTGAATTTTTCTAGCCTAAAGTGTCTACAGTGGCACCTTTTAAAGATTAGACTTCAATGTTTGCTTGGATTTCCCCCTCTCCCCGCTGTTTTAGTTATCTCCTTGAAACCGAAATGTTTGCTGAGTTAAAGGAACTGTGTGTGACTTCGGCCCATTAGTCATTTTCGCACTTGCCTCATCTGTCAGCACAGGGCTCTGCTCTTCTTCCTCATCCTCCTTCATCTGTTCAAGAATTTCAGCCAACAGTCAAGAACACATCATGGTTCTTGGCAACCTGAAGGCCCAGATGCTGAATAATTATCAACAGTTAACTCATTACTAGTGGTATGCTCATACCAACACTTTTGAAGCAGTCTGTGACCAGGAAACCCATTCATGGGACCGTCATTGTCTTAGTAATTTTAAATAGTTGCAGCAGAAGTAGCTGTGTGCAGAAGGATTTGTCATCACCCTAAATATTACGTGGAAGTAGTAAGAGTCTGATTCAGTGCTTCTATTGCAAACAGGTGATTATTTCTCAAGTGTGTGTGCCATGAGCACTCATAATATAAGCCAGGCTTTGCTTCTTGGGGGAAATAAATTATTTTCTCCAGAACTAAAATTTCTTCAGAACAGCAAGTAGAAAGCAATGTTTTTGAGGTATATTTCCTTGTTTGTTTATTCTTCTCCCTGGGTTTATGATGCTACCTTAAATGATTGAATTTAAATCTTTTATATTTCCATAATACCTTCATTTAAAGGACTTTAAATTAGGAACATATTGTGTCCTGACAGCCTACAGCAGCAAAGTAGTTTAAATAAATGATTACTGCCTCTGACAGGCAAACTAAGGTAAAGGGAGAATTTGCTTCGAGAATTTAATGCTACACATTAAGTTGGATGACTCTTCATAATTATTGGAACTAACACATTTTACCCTCTAAGCAGGATGGTTACTGCTGATAACTCACTGCAGCCTCTTGTCCTTTGGTGGTTGGATGTAGCATCAGAACTCTCCACAATACAGCTCCCTGGGCACCGAAGCAGCCCCGGCAAGCACGGAAGTTGTCATATTAACTGAACCTCTGTGTTACCCTGTCCTGTAGTGTTCACGTCTAGCATGGAGAGTGGCAGGTAACTCGCTGTTACATGGAGATAATAATAGTGCACATCTTGTTGAGTTATGCTGAGAATTAGCTGCACTAATATCTATAAAGACCTTCACACTGCCAGGCACACAGTAAGCACTCCATAAGTGCTAGTTATTAGTAGGCTGCCACCCACTTAATTCCAGCCTTTCCACCAAGGAAATATTGATCATAAGAAATGGTTGGTCACACTCAATGAGAAAGTGAAAATTGATGAGAATAAATTCATCCCCACTTCCAAAACAATAAAACAATCTATTTAGTGATGGTGGATCGAAGCATTACTATTATTTGCAAAATTCACACGTGTCTGTTTGTATGCGATGATGATAGAATTTGGCAAGTATGGATTAAAACAACGTTTGTATTTTTTGAAACATTTATCATCTAGGACATTTTCTCATAAAAATTCTAACATTTAAATATGGTAGTAGAAAAGTCTGTATTATTTTTTCTTTTAGGATGCATTATGATTTTTGCGTTTATTATATATATTTATATATAATATAATATAATATTATATTATATTATTATATATTATATATATTATATTGTTATATATTTGCATCATCTTTGTATATATCACAACAATCATGATTTTTCAATATAATAGGTATTCTTCAAATTCTTTTAAATTCATTTTTATTGTTAGACTTATTGGGGTGACATCTGTTAGCAAGGATTACATAGGTTTCAGTCTTCAAATTTTTTAGAAGTAAATTCATTTCAGTTTAAACTTTCCATTGAACCAAATACCTTATAAAGAAATTATAGTCTGAATGTCTGATTTATGTAGCCTAGGCTTTTATGAATGCAAATTACTCTTTAGTTAAAAGGAATGTCACTTAAAAAAGAGCAACATTAAATTAGGAGGTAAAGTACTGAAAGGACCATAAGTGTTAGAACCGAATTAAAGCAATATATGCCATCCAGTCAACATTTAGGTAAACTGGTTCACTTCACAACTAGTTCTAATTCTATGAGGGAATTAGTGACCCTATTTGATTTTCAAAATAGCCTTTAACCCAAATCCATTTTTTTGAGTTACTGTTTGAAAATGGAACATTGTGAACAAAAAGAGTAGCATTAGAACAACTTTCTAAAGGAAAAATAAATCGCCCAAATGGTGACTTTTTTTTCCCCCCACAGGTACCAACTCTTCAAAATTTAAGTTAATTATTTAACACATTTTCCAGTTAAAATGATCTCCATTGCTTTGGGGAAATGTTAAACAAATTATACAAGCATTATTTGTTTGTACCACCTGAGACATATGTGATTTTTAAATGAACTACATATAATATGTATTATATACATAATTATAAAATGAGGATAAAATTTAGTTTCCATTATTTTAATTCTTCTAATTACACAGTTTTTATACATACTATTGGGGCAAGATAAGAAATAATGAAAAATTAAAATCTATCTATATTACTTTATTAAATTAGTTATCAATATGATTATTCCATAATTTCCTCAATTAAAAAATCTTTTAAAATAATATGATCTTTCTCAGAAATAGACATATTTCTATGAGTCATACAGTGATACACATAGAATGGAAGAATATATATTTTATAAAAGCATAATAAAATTTTAATTCTAGTAAAGGGCATTTTAATTTAGGAGCTTGTACATAATCAATTCATCTAATTTGTGATTTTTCTACTAACATATCAAAAAATTTGCATTCATTCATTTTACAGCTACTCCTAGGGTCATTGTTCTCAAACTTGAGGGAGAAAACCCACAGGACAACCAATTATTTTTCAAATACAAAGTGTCTCATTAAATTAATATATCATAAAAAAGTTAAGTACAAAGTGGATTTTTACAAGCATGTCATATATACTTAAAAACAAAACATTTAGAGAATTCTGACAAAATAAAATGAAATCTTTAATAACCTCATAGAATTGTCATACTTCAGGTTTCAAGGGCTTTGTATTACATGCCTATTTAGGTAGACGACAGTGACTTTTTTTTACTATACTCTTAAAGCTAACTCACTGGCAATTCCGTGGTTGTAGACGAGAGTCATTGTCCTTCGTCTCCCTAACACTCCATAGCCAAGGTTAGTTGGCTGCCCTTGTCCCTACAACCGTATTCTAAGTCAGAAAATGTTTACACGTGACCCAGCCACTTCCAGTTTGACTTCTCTTCTTTAAGGCCTGTTAAATCACACGGCGGCCCAGATGTAACTATTTATGTCATATTATTGTTGATAAGCTGGTCTTTCTTCCCACCGTGGCCCATCATTAAGTTCTAATGTCACAACCATTAAAAATGTTAAATGTCAGGAGATCTGTCCATGCGAGCACAATGCTCATGCAAAATCCTTCATGCCTGGTTTCAATTACTTGGGCTCTTAATATAAAAAGTACCTGCTGCTGCCTGGCAGGAGCTCAGAAAATTCTCCAAGGTTTTTTGTTCGGGAGCTCACAGGGCTGGTCTGATGATCCTTGTACCCTATTTTCTCTTTCTCTACACAGATATCCTTCAGCCCCCACCCCGACCCCTGTTTCCATAGTGTGATACTGTGATTTGTAAGAAATATACACACACGGTCATTCAGATGACCAAACTATATTTCTCATCTATATTTGGTCCTCATCCGAGGTGCCTGGATCACCGCTCCCTAAACCCTTGAAACTTCCTTGGCAGTAAGAACAATGAAAGCATCTTTTGTTACAATATTTGGTCTCGTGCCCTCAGTTCCTGAAAATGCTCCTGGGACATAAAGGTGAAATCTCTGTCTTATTATTCCTAACAAGCCCTTCCCGTCATGACCGGATGTGTGTTAACAAGGTGACTTTTGCAAAGCAGCTAAGGATGGGGGCTGACTGCCAGGGCAACCAACCCTGAATTCGGGGTGGGAACTTTCAGTCTCATCTCCTGATTTCCTGGGAGGAAAGAGGGGCTAGAGTTTGAATTCATCACTAGTGGCCAATGAATGAATCAAACAAGCCCCCTTAATGAACCCTCCATAAAAATTCAAAGGAGGGGGTTCCGAGAGCTTCCGGGTTGGGGAACCAGAATGCTTGCACGTGCCACTGTGCCAGGCCTCCAGCTCCGTGAGGACAGAAGCTCCTTTACTCAGGACCCCGCCTTATGTATCTCTTTATCTGGCTATTGATTCATAGACTTTAATATCCTTTGTAATAAATTGGGAATCTAGTGAGTAAACAGTTTCTGTGGGTTCTGTGGGCACTGCTAAGCAAATTAATCAAACCCAGAAATGAGGTCATAGGAACCTCTGATTGATAGCCAGTCTGTCAGAGTGTAGTTAACAACCTGGACTTGTGATTGGCACCCTGATTTAGAGGGGGTCATTGGAGCCTCCAATCTGTAGTGGGTCAGTAAGAAGCACAGGTAGTCTGGGCTTGCAATTTGTATCTGAAGTGGAGGGTGGTCTTCTGAGACTGCACCCTTTACCTATGGAATCTGATTCTGTCTCCAAGTAGACAGTGTCAGAATTCAGTTGATTGAGTTAAATTCTTGAATGCTTGGTTCTGCTGAAATCATAAATGCCTTTGCAGGACTTTCCAGTTCCCCATTTTTTTGTTCTTTTTCTCCTTTCGCATTACCTCACTGTTTCCCAGAGGTACCATAACAAAGGACCACACACTGGGTCGTTTAAAACACCAGTAATTTATTCTCTCACAGTTCTGTAGATGAGAGGTCTGAGATCAAGGTGCTGACAGGGGCATTCTCCCTCTGAAGCCTCTTGTGGAGGGTCTTTCCTGGCCTCTTTCAACTTCTGGTGGTCCCAGGCATTCCTTGACTTGTAGATGTATCACTCCAATCTCAGTCTCCAGCTTCACTCCATGTCTCTGTCGTCTTATAAAGTTATCAGTCATATGGGGTTAAGGTTCACTGCATGTTAACTAATTACATTTGCAATGATCCTGTTTCAAAGCAAGTTTACATTTTAAGCTCCTGGGGGTTCGAACTTCCAAGTATCAATTTTGGAGGACACAGTTCAACCTGTAACACTCATCGTAATCTACTTATACTTTCAAAAAAAGCTCTTTAGGTTTAGTGAAGTTTCAGGAGAAAGAAAAATTCTTTTTGAACCAAAACTTTTGTATAACCTCTTGATATTTGGACTGAGTAATAGTCATGCTCTCTGGAACTATGATCCCATAAACTAAAATTTTAGATTAATATCTTTTTAAAAATTGAATTCCAGTCACCTGTACGTCTGATCTTCCCTACTTCTACTTGTAACATCAGACCTCAAATATTTCTAGTTATACTAAATTGTTATGGGCAAGCCCTCAAGATGTTGCTAGTTACACTAAATTGCTATGAGCAATTAGATTTCATTTCATTGATGTTGAGCTGTACTCACACGGAAGTGGAATGTCGACTAACATAGCATAGAGTAAATAAGATGTATTTCAAATTTATTTTAACACTACTCTACAAAAGAAGTTTGAAATAGCCATAATGTAGCATGAAGTCCAAGTTTTCAGAGGAAAGACCCTTTCTGAAGTAATGTAATAAGATTTTGATCTAGCAAATTACAGACTTAAATGGAATTCTTATTGCATGTTCCTCTCTTTGACTAGTTAGGAGGACTATTATTTAAGTAACGACATATAATACAGTCATGGGAAAAGTAATAGTACCAAAGTGTTCACATTATGAAGAGGATTTAATATTAATATCAAAGATAAGTGATGTAAGAGATATTTAAGCACATCATAAATATAAGTGCTCCTAATGATAAGCCATGTCCTCAGTGGCTTTATTCCAAAGTATATCACCATATTAATCAAATACATGTTATTACCTACACATAGATTATTACTAACAGACTAGTATTTCAAAGTCATTTCTTACTGTAGTCATTAATGAATCTCTTAGCTAGAGTGACGCTTAAGTAAATTAACTCAGGGAGATAAGGCTATAGTTGAAGAACAGACTTACAGCTGACCCATGTAATGTGATACATGCCTTCTTTGTCACTTACCAACTGCAATCTAATGAGACAGGGTCAACAAAGACGAAAACTGTGTACGTAGGTAACTGATTTTAGTTGATTTACACAAAACGTGTTTTTTTAACTTTAGATTTATAATTATCTGAGCACTTCTAATGTGTACACAATATGTGACTAAGCAAAAAATTCAAGTAATGTTGAGTAATAAGTATAACTACATGGATATATCTTTAAATTTTGTGGATCAGGAAGCTTAATCAGTTCTCAGGCATTTTCCTATTTCATTAATGTAAATACAAATTACTACAAGCAACCTGATACTCCATACTATAAATATATTTAATCTGGTATTAAACACTTCATGCTTGGGGATATTCATTGCACTCTGAGACTAGAATTTCAAGTTCTTGACACCACTCTGATATTATTTATTATCTTTATACTTTCAATTGAATGTGTTTATTAAGAAAAAAAAGTATCTCTGCTCTTACCACTTCTACTCTGCATCATACTAAAAATCCTATCATGGAATTAAAGCAAGAAAAAAAGAAAAGACATTAATGAAAACTGAGAAGAGAAGGAATAAAACAGGTTTTAGTCACAAATAAAATGACTACCTAAATAGAATTTTTTAAAAAATTTACAAAAAAAAAGTAACTAGAACTTATAAATAAATTTAGCAAGGCTGACTGATAAAAGTCAGTATACAAAAACAGAAGTTTTTCAGTGCACAATTAGAAATTAAATTGTTTAAAATAAGTGCCATTTAAAATAGTACCATAAAACATGAAATTGTTAGATATAATCTAATAAAATAATTCTAAAAATTCTATATAGAAAATTATAAAATTATGGGAAAAATTAATAAGATTAAATAAATTGGAGTCATATTATGCCCATATTGAAATTACTAATACTGTTAAGATATTAATTTGTCACAAATTGATATATAGATTCAACACAATTCTAATCAAAATTTCAATATTGTTTTTTATAAAAATTGTAAGCTGACTCTAAATTTATATTGCTAAAACAATTTGGAAAAGAAGAAACAGGTGGAGGACTTGCACTACATGATTTCAGATTAACTATAAAGCTGGAAAAATAAAGCCAATGTAAGTGTAAAATATGGACAAGTGGAAGGTCCAGACATGGACCTACACACACACACACACACACACACACACACACACACATATATATATATATATATATGGTCAATTGATTTTCAAAATAAATGTCATAGTAAGTCAATGAGCAAAGGATAGTCTTTTCAACAAGTGTTGCCTTTGCATATGGACATTCGCATACAAAAAATTAATCTCGACTTATATCTCACACCATAAACATAAATCAACTAAAAATGGATCATAGAACTAAATGTAAAACCTGAAATTATGTATATTTTAGGAGAAAATATAGGAGAAAATCTTTATGACATTGGGTTGGGAAAAAACTTCTTAGAACCGCCCCCACCCTAAAAAGGGGAAGGGAATTAAAGAAAAATATTTGGTAAATTGGACTTCATCAATATTAAAATGTTCTGCTCTTCCAGAATGCTCTTTAAAAAATGAAAGGACAAGCCATAGACTGGGAGAAAACATTTGCAAAACACGTATCAGATAAACAACTTTATCCAAAAAAAATTAAAAAAAAAAACTCTTATGGCTCATTTTTAATAATACAAAAAAAAAAAGAAAAGAAAAATGGGCTAAGAAATTTGAACAGATATTTCAACAAAGTTGAGACACAAATGGCCAATAACCACATAAAAAATGGTTAAGATAATTTGTCATTAGGGAAATGCAAAGTAAAACCACAAAGACATATCACTACATACATACTATAGTAGTTAAATTATAAAAAACTGGCAATATTAAGTGCTGACAAGGTTGTGGAGCAATTGGAACTCATACATTACTGGTGGGAATGCAAAAATGGCATGGCTAGAGATTTTGCTAGTTTGGAAAACAGGCAGTTTGTTATAACATTAAACACACACTCACCACACAAACCAGCAATGCCACTTTTAAGTATTTACTCAAAATAAATAAAAATATATATACACATAAAGTCTTATACATGAAAGTTTATATCAGCTTTACTCATAATTTCCAAAAATTGAAAATAAACCAAATGTTCAACAATTGGGGGATATATAAAACAAATCATGGTATATGACACAATTATATACAATAGAAAGAAACGAACTACTTATACCTGCAATGACATAAATTAATCTCAAAGGCATTAAGCTAAGTGCAACAAGCTAGACATGAAGGCTACATATTATATGATTCCTTTATATGGTATTCTGCAAAAAAGCAAAACTATAAATACAGAAATCAGTTCAGTGGTTGACAGAAGGCACGGGGAGATGGAAATTATCTACTAGAAACTTCCTGAGATGATGGAAATGTTCCACGTATATCATGGTTGTCATGGTGGTTACACAGTTATAAATATTTATTAAAAATAACAAACTATATACCTAAAATAGGACAACTTTTACAGTAAGCAAATTATACCTCAATAAATATGACTAAAACAAGTAAAAGTAAATAAACATTTTTAGACTAGATATTATCTCTCAATCATTTCAAGATAATGAAAAATGCCAAACTTACTGAAGAGTTATCTACATATGAATCCAGAAACAGGTAACATTAAACTCAAGATTTCATTTCTTCTCACTAATCTACCTTTTCCCTGGGGGTTTCCTAAATTTTCACTGGTTTTCCATGAAAAAATAATGGCATATACTTAACACCTTCTTAACTCCACTGCAGGTGTTAGCAGTCATCAGTCACTTGGAATGCAATTTCTCTCAAGAGAACAAAATGTCGAAAGGAGCAACCTGACAGCAGCCAAAGAGCAGCAGTATTCTGAGGTACTGGTTCTGGATAACGATGAAGGAGGGGAGAAAAGGAAGTGAGGAGTGATCAATAGTGAAATGAAAAGTCTAGCAATGTGGACTTTACACTGAATGTAAGACTATGGAGTCATGCTTCTTTCCAGTCTACACGTGTATCTTTTCCTATCATGTATTCAGATAGGATTTGCAGCTCGTTATTTTCAGGTGAGGGAAGTAGTGTTATTGAAAAAAGTTAATAATAAAGCATTATAAAATCTGTAGAGAGAGAAGTCACAAACCTTTTATGGTCACCTTACACTCAGGCATGTATTTATAGTTCTGTGCACTCTTAAACTTTCTAAAAGTTCATAGTATAATGACACAGAACAGCATATGGATCTGGAAATTTGCTTAGCATACATAAAATGCAAGGAATATAACTGAGGAGATTAAATGTGGTTATGACTGTTAGATTAGAAAAACACACCTTTATTCAGACAGGATCTTTTCTCCTTTCTTCCTTTATTTAAAAAGCAACTGTTTAAAACAATTTGTATATAATTGTGTTGTTAAGTTTATAACATATGAAAATGTAATATCTTTGAAAATAACAACTCAAAGGAGGAAGTGGGAGCAAGCTGTATTGATTAAAAAAATGATACCACAGGAATCCACATGAACAAATTAAAAGAACCAGAAGAGGAAACTAGGAAAGTTGTTATTATTTGATGAGATGAGAATGTTTGCCAAGCCATTTGAGCTCAAAAAATAAAAATGTAATTTCAATAAAACTCTGGGCACTGTATTTGACACTGCAGATAGAATACTGATTAAGACTAAATCCCATCTCACATGTAAGTGAGTAAACAGTTACTTCATAATACCGTATTTCTATAACAGAAAATATGCAGAGCACTCCATAGCTAGGGGAAATGTTTTTATATCTGCTCCTTTTCTGGGATAATGATGAGATAAAAATTAATTTTATTTTTCAGCTGCTAGAATCCTAGAGGAATAAAATGAATTTTCTAGGTCAAGAATTTATTTAACAATAAAGCATTTAATATTGTATGTCTATTCTAAAAAGAAAAGCTCTCCTCAATACAACAATCCTTTCTGGTTATTCTTTATAAAAATAGAGGAGATGCTCTATCTTGTTTGAGTTCATACCAGTGTTTGGGCATTTATTTAACTAGGTCAATTAATTTCACAATTTTTCCCAATCTCATACCAAACACTTCTTTTCCAATCATCATCTCAAAGTGAAAATTTTATCCACCCAGAACCACTGCTAAAATGTCAAGGCAAATGTCTTGCTAAAGACTTAGTATAGTCAGCTTGAATCAGAGGAACCAAGGACATATTACGGACAGCAGGAGGCTTTCTTGTTAATTTTCATTTGTTATTGGTGCTATGATTAGATCTGAGGTTAGTTTCACACATTCAAAATATTTACTTCAATCTTAACGGATTCAGCTGACTCAAGGCTGTGTGAAATGACCTCTAATGTTTTGATGTTGCATTTCATTGTCAACATTTGATTATATTTATTCATTCAATATTTATTAAATGTGTTCTCTGTGAAGTAATGCATCTAGCAATAGAAATACATGAAATATTTATTTAATGGCTGTTATGTTTAGTCTTTTATTTAACAAAAAGTTTTGAGTGTCTACCTTATACGAGGCACTGTACTAGGTACCAGATACATGTTGGTAAAGAAAACAATAGCTCTTGCTTTCATAAAACTTACCATCTGGGAAGCTGAGAAAGATAATTAAAAGCTGCAACAGAAAATAAATCAGCATGAAAAGACAGTGTTCTTTAATAATAATTCATGGGGTTGTCTCATGTCCGCTCATCTTTTCCTATTTCATCATCTTTAGAAAGTAGCAGGCTCTGTGTTCATTAATTGATGTGAGGTTTGAGGCAAGGCAAAATAAAATCGAAGTATATTACAAGATTTCTTAGCCTTTATTCTCAAAGCCTATGCCCACTGAAGATATTTAAAGTTGAGTCAAATAGATGCTGCCCTCAAATTAAAGAGGGGTTTCCTCAGGCTGGGCAGGAAGACAGAGGTTTAATGACTCTAGAACGAGCTCCAAGTCGCTAGTCTCTGGCTGCACTCCAAGCAGTTGGTCAGACTTGGAGGAGGTGGTAACTTCTTAGAGACATTAGGACTTGAGGGTCACTGTGTGCCTTGTGCATGACATAGGAGCCACCATATTCAAGGGACCACTATGGACTTAGGTAAAATGTGTTGTTTTTGCCAGGATAGAATGGTGCTTACAGGTCTTGTCCCTTTTGGGAAATGTCTCATAATGCTCATAGATGCTACCATTAGAGAAAAAAACAAACCTTAATTATGACTGAGATGGTATTTTCTGCCAAGCAAGTGGGATGTGACAGGAGCTCTATGTCAGACTTAGGTTGATTTAAAGGAAATACATTAGAAAATGAGTTTGATAAGATATATACCCCACCACTTAAAACAAGATGTAAATACGTCATACAAATTGTGACTGGAATCACAAAGGACAATGACCCAGACGAGATGAAATTATCTAACAAGGGCTCCTACAAATGGGAAGAAACTTCTGGCAGAGGGAAGACCCTGAGTCAAACACAGGAAATCACTTAGTGGTTTCAAGACACTGAAAGAAACCCAGCTTGGGGTGCTAGAGAGAGTCACATAGAGTAAGCTCTGAGAGTGACAGGTAGCCGGGTCTTTCAAGTCATAGTAAGGTGTCCATAAGTTTGATGGAAAACCAAAGGTTTTAGTAGTAGAGTGACTCAATCAACTTCGAGTTTTTAAAAAGTTACTCTGCTAAGTGATAATCATGTGGATGGGGCAAAATTGAAAGAGGAGAGAATAGTTAGGTTTTCAAAAGTCCATGAGAAAAATGATGGTGACTCTGACTGAGGTGGTGGTAGCAGAACTGGAGAGAATTCGGGTGACATTATACACACACACACACACACATTTGCATGCACACATGTACTTGGGAGCATGTAAAACTACTGCACTCTGCAGACAAAAGGGACTTAGAATCAACTGAGGGAGGCAAAATTTTATACCAACCTTTAAAGAATTATAATAGCAAATGCTACATTCAATCTTAGACATATGTGCGATACAGCGTTACCGATCATGGGGAATGGAGTGGGGGTTGAAATCCTGTGTGATAGCAAGAGCTTTGCAATTTAGACAAGGAATTTCAAATGCACTGCTGCTCACCACGGCACGCCCCACCCTCAAAGGAGAAATTGACAAATTAACTAAGTACAATTTCATTAATTAAGACACCTTCTTAAATTAATCTCCTGAAGTGTGTGTGGGGGTGGGGGTGGGGGTGGGGATGTGCCAATATATATCATCTTACAGCCTTTTTGGAAAAACTAGATCTCAACTCCCCCAACCAAAACTTCAGTTTGAAAAAATGCTGTGTGTGTGTGTGTGTGTGTGTGTGTGTGTGTGTACGAGTAACAATATACAAGGTGCCAAAAAAGGGTATCCACATTTTAAGAGATATTACCTATGTGTTACATAAATACTGATGGTAACCACTCTGAGCACCTCTTGTAATTGCAGAAGTCAAACATGACCTGTATTCATCTTCTGTTATTGGTATATACTGAGTATCATAATTTTAGTAGTTTTTTTTTCTTTCTTTAAGTGTGTATACCTTCTTTGGTACCCTCTGTATATCACCTTACAACCTTTCAAAATCCCCTTTTGAAAAATAGAAATTATAAAACCTCACTCCAAGGTTAAATGTAAAATAACACTGAATGTTTATGCTGAAACCCTCAATCAAGAGCATTCTGTATCAAACAAGAATTCAAAAAGGACAGCTCATGCAATCATTTCTCTATTAGATCATTGATAAGCACCTACTATGTGCCAGAGGATGTTCTAAAATTATTTTCTGAAGCAGAGAAGAACTAGGGCAGCATTTAAGGGGACATACATACTGAAAAATGGTTTATGAGGTCAGTTACACCTTCTCCTTAGGAGCCCACGTCAGCTTGAGACATGAGATTATAATGCTGCTGAAGACAGCAGCCTGGACTAGGGGATTCCTGTTCTAAAATCTATGATGACAATAGCTATTGTGGTTGGCATATCATTATTGCTGGGCACTCTGCCAGGCATTTTACATGTGTGAACTCATTGAATCAGTCATTGCAACCTCAGAGAAAGCATAATAGCTCTTCCAGTGAGGAAGCTAAAGCACAGAGGAATGTGCCCTGGGACACCAGGGCATTGACTTTGAGGTTAATCCATTTCGCTAGCCCCCAGTCTCATCTCCAACTAGAAATACTGATATTCCCTGCAATTTTGGAAAATATTTTTATGTTGCTTTTAACTTGTAAAACATCATGGAAGGAGGCTCATCTCTCAATTAGCTCTAAATATATAGTAATGACTGTTGGTTAGTTCCCCTATGAACATAGAAGACAATTAGTTGCACAGGTAATGCAACTGTCTTTATTCTTCCCTTAATGAGTATGCTGTGCAATGAATGCAAACTCTCATAGGAAAAAATAGTCATGCTGTGTTTTTCTGATGACAACTCCATTACAGAATATAAGCAAGGAGTTAAATATTTTAATTAATGATTTTATCATACTAATTCCCAGGGCTTGTTTTTCTTTCACCTTTTTATACAGAGTGAATTTTTAAAGTTATAAAAAATAAATATGTTGTTCCCAAAGTAATCACATGCAAACATTCGAAAAATTATCCTGAGAGAGTCATTTATTTGAGTCTATAATTAAATGGCATTTCAGTTCATACACACGAGGCCATAAAACTCTTTCATCTTTAATGATGTTGTTCATATATCAGTGTGCCCATCCCTTTCACAGCATGTTCTCCATGATGAATTGAGTGTTAAGAATGTAATCTAAAACATGATTGGCAATTGCACACTATTTCAAAACTTTCACACATCCTCTCCTCCTGAGAATTGATATTGCAATACAAACACGGAGTAGAAATGATCAATCTCTTTTCTAATTAATGTTTACAAAAAATAGCATACATAATTTTATATATAATAAATATTTATCTGTATAATATGTATTTTACAAGTATATATGCAAGGTCTGTCTGGACAACATCCAGTCATAAATGCCTCTATTTTTCATATTATATGGCTGGATACTTTCTGGACAACCCTCGTATATATCTATAATTTTAAAAATACTTGTTAAGTATGTATATAGGTAAAAACTTTAATCTAATTTGGATATGACCAAACATCTGTCCCTGGTAATTTATAATCTAAATTTATAATCCCTGGATCAAGCAACCATATAGATAATTAGAAATGGACATATATAGGAAGAGTCATTTTATTTGTTAATGTGAAAAGGTGAAGCTAGGTTGATCTAATTTCTGGTAGGACTTTAAGAAGGGTTTACCCTTTTTTACAAACTGTGTCTACTCCGTCAAAACCCGCAGAGCTCAGGGATGGAGAAGAACCTGGAAAGGAGAGAGATTTTTAGCAAGCTCCATTAGCAACTCATCAGACCCAACAAGCTTGGAGAGTATCGGTTGAGTTGTTTGACCATGCAGATTGAGGAATTTGTCAGTTATCTCTTCCACTCTATCCCTGTTATTTCAGCTTCCTACTGTTACTCTGCAAGTTATGGGGGATGGAGTCACACAGCAATGGGCTACAATTTCTTAAAATCATACAGTATCTGGTTGGAAGGCAACTTAAATGTCATCTTGCCCGAACTCTGCTGATCTTACTTTAAATTTACCCGACTCTCAGGCTATCACTTCCTGCACGTCGATCTCTCAGCTTGGTGTATGCACCAATTACATGAAGCTAACTTAATTCAATTAGAGAAAGTAATATATTTTAAAGAAGGCAATACATTTCAATGGATTCTACAATCCCCAGTCAGTCAGTTTGGGCCTACCTTGTTCACACAGGTATTTTTGGATTGACAAGTGACAAAAGTGATTCATACCCAATTTACATACTTACTTCAGCATAAAAAAAGTCAAGTTAAGGCTGCAGAATTACAGTTCCCCAGTTATCATCATCAAGTGTTATAGAAGATACCATGTTCACTCCTCCCCCCCAAAATGGAAACAAGTATGAGAAAATTTAATTGGTTAGTGTCATGGTTATGTAAATAGACAGCTCATATCAGTCTCCATCGCTTCTCGGCCTTTTGGCTAAGATCAAGTGTAGTATCATATCAGTCTCCAAAACTTCATTTGTTACTAAACATTGTTGCTATTATAGATAGATTTCAGAGCAAAAACAACTCTGAATGATTTAGTCTGTGATTGAATTGCACAATATAACTTCATTGTGATTCAACAAAAATTTTCCTGTAATTCAGAGTCTGGGAGACATTAAGCAGTTATGTATTGATTCTTTTATTCCACTCAAGTAATCAATTCAGATCCTGTGGCCTTTATTTCTCAAAAGACTGTGGCATTGATAAAAAGATTACCTCTGTGAGTATAAAATGCTGTACACTACAAAATGCCATCAGACATGAATGAGGCTCCTCAGTACTGTCACCCCTTCAGCTTTAGCAACAGAACTGATAAAAGAGAATTGGCTGTAGCAGGAACAGCAGAAACTAATAACTAATATACATAATATATGTATATTACGCTGTATTATATGTATGTGCTACAAATGTGATGTCTCAAAAAATATTTGAAAGTGGTAGAATCCATGGGACTCCACACTTCCTTTTTGAATAGGATAAGACCAGACTTTTTTCATTTATTTCATATATTATTTATTGGCTGGACATTATCCTTAACTGCAGGTGACTATAAAATGTTATTATTGAAGGACTCACAGATTATCTAGTCTTAAATCAAGGAAATTATAGGCTGCCTGATGCTGATAGTTCATTCAACAATAAATATTTATTAAGGGGTTATTATGTACCAATCAATGCCCAGGGCACTAAACACAGAGCAATTAACACAATAAACAAATCTTTTTTTTATCCTCATGGGCTGACATTCTAGTGGGAGGCAATAGACAATGAACAATCACAGGATAAGTCCTATGAAGCAAAATAAGGTCAGATGAAGGGACAAGACATTTGAGCAAGTGTTGTATGAAATGAAGGTGTGAACCGTGTGGATGTGTACGTGTCTGCCCCTCAACTAAGATTTATGCCTGTAAGGGCAGAAACAAACTATTAAATGTCTTTGATCTCTTTCCCCTCCTCTTAAGGCCTTGTACAGTAGGAGTCCAAAATCTTCTAATCGCTTTGAAAATGATTTTGCTGACAGCCAAGGCAATCACTAACACCTCTTTCTAACCCATAAAGCTCAGACACAACTAACAACTTCATGAGAAAGTAGCACAAATCCTACCGGGCAAGAGTGGCTTCCCAACTATTCTACTTAGCACAACCTGTATGAAAAATTTCATAAAACAAGACAGGAAACCCAGACTGACAAATTGGAAAGAAATTCATTTTATGTTGTTTTCCACATCAGATATCAGTTATCAGTTCACTGATTAATCAGCTCCAGTGCAGAGACACATATCTAGCTGTTTGGCAGCCATGATCCTACTGAAACTTGCCTAAAAATAATGCAGATGAGAGGTATAACACCTACTTCAATCTGACAACACTGCTGTATTTTAGTCACCTAACAAACACTTGCTGTGCACTTACTATGTGCCAAACACAAGGTTGTAATACACAAGAGCATCCTTGACCTCAAAGAGTTTATTTGCTGATATATTTCAGACAGAACATAGTCTCTTCCTCTGTAGGGATTCTTAGGGGCCAGTCACCACTGTCCCCTGCCCCAGCATCACGTGAGGAAATAAAGAACTCTCAGGGAAAAGCCTAGTGAGAAGGAGCCCTGGGCTTCAGTAGCCCACTATCCCAAAAAACAGCAATTCCCACCTAAGTGTCTCTTTGGAGACAGGGATGGAGGTGTTCAGAACTGCACACCTCACTGAGCTGAAGCTCTTGGGCGAAAGGGAAACACTGATATAAGCCCACCAGTACGCCCACCATTGTCACACCTGTCTGAGAGTTTGCTTCCCCTCCATTACTGGGCTTTCTCTGCCAGATGTGGCTCCATGACGGACAGGTAGTCATCTGTGGTCTGCTGACCTCAGGATGAGCTGTGAGGAACACCAAGGAGCATGAGTGCAGAGGGAAAATAGCCATGGCATTGTTTTGACATATTCAAATTACCATGTTTTTTTATCAAATTTATTGGGGTGACCTTGGTTTAACAAAGTTTTATAGGTTTTGGGTATATAATTCTATAATACATGATACATATGCTCAAATTGCCAAGTTCTAGGTACAGTTCTAGTCAAGTGTTTAAGTCTTTATTTTGTGTTGAAAAGGAGAAAATCTACTATTATTAGGTTCGCTCTGTTTGACACTGACTCTTAGTTTCTCAGACCACTCCTGAGTGAGTATAGATGCAGCGAGGGCTGGGCTCCTGTTGTTTTTAGAAACTTTCTGGTCTGAGGGGAATTGTTTAATTGGATCTATTTTTCATCTCATTTGTCCATTTTGCCCTTTGCTTTGACGGTTCGTTGAGGGAACCAATATATTTTTTAGTAGCTTCCCAACTTGATACTTCGTGACACAAACGTGTCATGACATCTGCTGTGTCCAGAATCGTGTGGCTTTCCTGGCCAGTTCGGATGGGACATCTGACATAGTCTCTGACCATGCTGTAATTTTTGACAAGGGAAACGTAGCCGGAAACACTATTGTCTTCACCTAAGTAACCTAGAATGTCTCCCTCTCGTCCACCAACAAAACACATGGCTATGCCAGTCTGAGGTGCAGAGCCATGAAGAGAATGATGTATTAGGCTTCCGCTGAAGCAATGAAAAATTTGTAAATTATCTGTTCTGGATAGCAGCATTCACGTACAAAAACAAGTATTTCTTATTAATATGTACATGTGCATTGTCTTAAAAGAATAGCATACATTTTATTGTTTTCTAACTAAACAACTGAAAATGTGCAATATTGTCATGTAACCAGAAAACCAAAAAGTTTGGGACTAGTAGAAAGGAACTGTGCTGAGGTTAGGATTTAGGGTTTCAGAAAACAGAGTGAAGGAAAA
Source organism: Lyroderma lyra (assembly GCA_004026885.1). Taxonomy (NCBI): domain Eukaryota; kingdom Metazoa; phylum Chordata; class Mammalia; order Chiroptera; family Megadermatidae; genus Lyroderma; species Lyroderma lyra. The sequence continues at coordinate 36,704 of PVJL010008179.1, read as the reverse complement.
ATAATGAATAAAATTACAGACTGGACAATATGCTATTTCTTTTCCTCCATAGCTGTGAAGATTCCATAATTCCACAAGCTAGGTTCATGATTCCTTTTACCTACAACAGCCATTTTTAACACTGCTGTATGAAGAATTTGGGATTACTTATTGTAGCTTTGGGGAAAAAAATAAAACAAAACAATATCTTAGCTTTTATTTCTCCATAACGTTTACCAAATAAAAAGGAATGGAAAAGCAAAGCAAAACAAAACAAAAAATACTGAAGTGTCTGCCTTTTGTCCTTGCTACAGCATAGGCTTTGGTCCTTGCAAACCTTATTGTGATGTCCTTAATGAGTCTCCGTGAGGACTGATGGAATTCCACTATGTCACTGTCTCCATTACAATGACTAGAAAATCGTGCTTTAGTCAGCCTGTTCACCTCTTTGTTACACAGCTTTCTGTTTACCCATGACTCACTTTATTAAGACCTGCACAGTCCCTTTGTCATAAGGTAAATGCACCTTTTCTTACAATTCTGAGGTTGGAAGCCAGCAATTGAGAATTTTGAACTGGTATTTCTTACTGTAGAATATACATTTGCATTTTCCTATCACTCCTGATAGGAAGAGTCCTACTAGAGGGTGTAACATGGGCAAGGGGTGCTGTTTGTTCAGTCTAAGTCACCCAAATCTTGCCAGTTGGGACCTAACTGGTCCAGGGACAGATCCACAACGCAGAGTTACTTAGCACCTGACTGCAGTAGGACAAGAACTGCCCTGAGAGTGACAGAACTTACGTCCTGAAATCCAGAACCGTGAACCCTTCAGCACACACCTGAGAGATGGACAGGTGAACACAATCAACTGAGTGATCCAAAGGGGTGCTCTGTCATTGACCGCCTCCCCTACCCTAGTCGCGGAAGCGTTGATGGGGCCAGGAGGGTATTTTTCGTGTCCCGTGTCCCCTCATGCTTCTGCCTTTCTCACTCAAGGCTCCTCCGTGTTCTCCTTGCTCCTGGCCCAGTCTACTTTGCGCGGAATCCATTGCATCCACATTGCTTTTCCCTTGTAGCCACATAGATAAAACTTCACGTCTCTCTGGAACTGCTCTCAGTGCAACCTTCAAAGAACGAAGTCCTCATGAACTCTATCGCTGTAAGAAGACTGCTTCCTTCCCACAGAGTCAGGAAAAACGTCACTGCCATTGACTTCTTTTCCCATTTGCCCGGCTACTAAACTTTCTCTGTTTCTGAACGCTTTGGTTGGTGTCATGTAGACTGTTACACTGTGACATTCAAAGTTTGGGCTGGTATTATTTTTCATCCTTACCTTTTGGGGCAAGACAACAATTTTCCATATTAGTCTTGTCTGCAAAGGATCTCTCCCTTTTGGGTAGAAAAAGGATGCTAAGACACTCCTAACTGCAGGAGCCTGAGGATGGATGATGTACTGTTTGTTTCATGCCTTCTGTCTCATAGGCTACATACGCCTGATTCTTAAGGTATCTTAGTTCTAATGTTTGCCAAAAGATTAGTCATTGACCCATAGTTAATATAATTTACCATCCAGCCATAATTACCTCTATTTTTCACAGTACATGGCTGGATATGTTCCAGAGAGTCCTTGTATAATCATCGTCATCATCAACCCAAGCTAGACTCTTAGAAGCTAGAGTTTCATAGACAAAATAAAGAAGAAAAAGAAAAGAACTAGTCTACTAATATTTACCCAGTTTCATACTATTTCAAAAATAAATAATTTTTAAAAGTCAAAAGTAAAAGGTACGAAAAACTTGGCTGGAGAATTTCTTTTTAACTTCCATTTTATGAGCTGATGCTAGAACTATTGCCGATGCTAGAACTATCTCTCCAGTAAAGCACCTTGTGTTTAGCATGAGCCAAATAAAAAGGCCAATATCTATTTTATAAAAATCAATTATTAATACCTGTTTGATTTAGCTTTAGCTTAGGCCAAGAAAATAGAATTCTACTTTTGCTTCTGTTTCTACGTGTGGTTTTATTTTGTTTCCATCTTGTGTCTTATTAAATTGCATCTATGTATCTCCTATGCCTCATCTTCCTCCTCTATGTGGTATGTTGAGCATTAGGTTATTTATCATTCTTGCTCAAGACCACAGAAAGTTATGTACTTTTTAAAGACTTTAAGAACCGTTCAAGATTAAATCCTGGAAGAAAACTCCTCTCTCCAGATTTGCATTTTATAATCTATTATTTATTATTGTTCCTTTCCCCCTCAGAACAATGTTCTTCATGTACTGCTGTGATATATACATATATATACGCACATATATAATGTGGTATATGTGTGTGTGTGTGTGTATATTCCAAACTCATTGTCTTTTTGCCTTTGTCAGTCCAAACCTATAACCCAAGAGAAGACTCTCATTTTTCATACTTGGGGAAATGCCTGTGGACCAACCAAACAGCAGATCCTCTTTAAGTACTCAACTTCTGAGCTTAAAATGTCTAGGTACATGCTATTGATGGCAGTGCATACATAAACCACTCCTGTTTCTGATCTCTCTAGGATCTTAGTGTCTGAATGAATTGTCCCAGAGAGAAAAATAATGAATGAAACATCAGAAAAACTGCTCTCCAGCTCTCGTAGCTCACAGTAATCTTTATTGTTCCAGACACTGCCAATATATACCAACAGAATCAAAATCATGACACAGAGCTGTCTTTCATAATTTTAACCACAAAGAACACTTTCTCCCTTTTACTATTTCTAAAAGTAACATGTTTTCCCTCTAAGATTCTTTTATTTACAGACAAGTAATTGTCTTTTCCAAACCATGAAATGTATATTGTTTAAAAGCCTAAAAAATGAGAAAACAGATATAAAGGTCACAAGATAAAAGGAATATACAAGAAAATAGATTCTAGTTACATAGCGTGTCATTTAAATCATTCTGCTTTACTAAGCTGCTGACCCAAATCACTGGATGTCTATCTTACTTACCAAGTTAAACAATTTTCCAAATAGCGTTTTGGATGGAAAATTGTTGCTATATATTTTAGCCAGAATAAGCTGTGGTTCAATTTAAAGAAAACAGTGATGGTAGAGCTGATATACCTGCCAAGACTAAGATGTTACATATAAAATTAACCTTGAGGAAAAGATTTAAGATCCTTTAAAGACAGATTTATTAGCCCAGAATCAGATAGTGAGTTTAGGGAATCAATATTATGAATAAAATTATTACCTGTAAAAGTAAACGATTTTGGCCCCTCAATGAATGTATACAAGTATCCGAATCGCATCTTCCACCTGGTAAAATAAAGCTTTCTGTACATTATCTTGACACTAATGTCCATCATCACTATCTTTGGACAAAATAAAAAGTAATAATTATATAAAATCAGGTAACATAAAAGTAATTTAAATTAATTTTATAGAGTAAATTTAACACAAGCTGCTATCGATTACTGGATAACTGAATACCAGAGACAAAGCCAGGTTGTCAAAATTGACGTGAAGTTACCATTTCTGTTGCTTCTGCATTTGTGGTTGTTTTTATGTTTATTTTATTGAGTAATACATTATAATAGGCCATATCTATGTTTTGCCTTGAGTCTCAGAAAGGTAAAATAGAAATGTTCAATTATACATTCGTTCAAAATCCTCTTAGTCCTTGAAATCCAGCAACAGCCTAGCTCTTAACAATGCTTAATAAATACATTGTGTTTGCTTTCTTAATTATCAAGTACTGAGAATTTTTTATAGGGAGACATAATTAACACAGCTCTTTTTTACTACACGTGTAATTATCACGGTCATTTTTCCTTAGTGTCTACCATTTACTGAGCATTTACTATGGATTACAAAACCTGTGAATCACTTTACTTATATGCTCCGTTTACTTCTCACCATAACCCAGTGCCATAGCTAATACTACTGAGGCCGTTGACACCTAGAGCTTATTATTGGGGATAATAAGCTCCAGAACTATGATTTAACTCCATATGTTTTCTAACTCTAGATGAAGTCTTAACAACCAAGACAAGGCAGAGTAAAGCAATACCTGAAAAGGAAAACAAGGTCTCTAGAGTGCTGGCAGGAACAGAGAGGTGGAGAATCGGTGGAGAATTTTTTTTTTGGAACACTTATACTTGCCTTTATACAGCTCCTTCCTCCATTAAAAAGAAGATCATTCACTGTTTACAGCCCCAATTATTCTGTGTAACAAACTAGCCCCAAATATCATCAGTTTAAAACAGTAAGAATTTATTTAGCTTGTGGGTGGGGTTGGGCAGGGCAGTTCTATTGGTGTGGACAGGCTCACACCCATGTTTGGTGGTCTGTGGATGTTGGGTGGGGCAGCACAGTGATAGAGCCCTGTGTCTCTCTTGTTCTTCAGTATGCTATAGTGGTGAACACAAAGAAAGAAGCAAGAGCAAACCTGAAAGCACATGACTCTGCAAGCCTCTGCTTTGCCATATTGGCTGATATCTTACGGGACCATGCAAGTCATATGGCTAATACAGAGTCAAACTGAAAGGGCACAAAGCTACACGGCAAAGTGTTTGAATACATTAACTTAAAGAATTGGGCCCATTAGTGAAATCAACATACCAGAAACTACAGTTTTTCATTTTATTTCTGAAGATCGCTTTTACTTTTGGCATTCTAAGGCTATGATTCCATTAGAATTATTATCTACAATAAATATTAGATCTGCCTACATATAAGTGACCTTCCTGTGCTGCTGGGGCTCCATCATCAAAGAAGCACTTATTACTTTGGTACTCAAAGACGGCAACTGCATCAGCAGTATTGACATCTTGCAGCACCTTGTCAGAAATTCTGAGTCTGGGGTCATACCCCAGGCTTCCTGAATCATAATGTGCAGCTTAACAGAACATTCAAGTGACTTATACTAACATTGAAGTTTGAAAAAACATTGACTATTAGATTTAGAACTCTGCTCTTAAACTTGTTCTCAATTATATTTGCTAAAGAAACAAACTAATACAATTAGAAGGATTTTTAACTGTAAGAATGGGGGGAAAGGGGTTCACTATCCAGTAATAACCTAATTTTTAAATAGGCAAAAGACTTGATACTTTACTAAAGCATGTGTGTGTGTGTGCATAAAATCCATAAGCACCAGAAAAGATGATTAGTACCATTAGTTAGCAGGAAAATGCAAATGAAAACCATACTGAAACTGTTACTGGAATCCCAGTGGTTTTTCCTTGAGTCTGCTTACCTGTGTGCACTGGCCCAAAGCAATGCAAGAGCAGGAGTTTGCTGTAGAGAAAGAAACAAATACTTTAATATTGAATTGGCCAATACAAAGATGGGGAGCTTATGCTCTAATACCCTGACTCTCTGTTGGCTGTAGGTTACAGATTATATAGGGCAAACCTACAAGATACCATGGGTTACAGAGCAAGGCCCACGCTAGGAGCGGGTTGGGCAGAGGTGAGGTAAGAGTAATAAGCATTTCATCAGGTCTTGAGGACAGTTCTGAGGTCTTTTCTGGCATCCCTCTGTCTGGTCTTATAGGAAAGTAGCCAGGGGGTCATTCCAACTTAGAAATGAAAAGTTGCAACCTAACTTACATCAAAATGTTATGCCTGCCAGAAGTCTGGACCTTGGGACCAATAGTCAGGTCCTGGCTACTACCTTGTGCTGCCTTGGTAGTCATTGGTTACCTAGGGTATATGCTAGGTCTCTGAGGGACATATATACATGTATGTATGTGTATATATGCATGTGTGTGTGTATACACACACACACACACACACATATCTGTATGTATACACACACACATATGTATGTGCTGTCTGAAAAGCATACAGCCATGTAACTGTTCTTGTTATATTGACAATGGCTAGATTTTTTCCCAGACAATCCTGTATATACACACACATATACCAGGGGTGCCAAAAAAATGTTTACACTTTTAAGAGGCATTATCTATGTATTACATAAATACTGATGGTAACCACTTTGAGCAACTCTTATAATTGCAGAAGTCAAATGTGACTTGTATTCATCTTTTGTTATGGGTATATATTGAGTATTACAATTTTAATACAGGTTTTTTCTTTCTTAAAATGTATATACAATTCTTTGGCACCATTTGTATATAAAGGGATAAGATTTCTAGAGCTAGGATTTAAAACTAAATTAAATCAAAGTCATAGGGCCCCTCAATTATAAAACTCACTATAAGGGCTGAAATTTAAGAGGCTAAACAGATGTATGGAACACAAGTGTATGGAACATCTGGAGTTCTCATAAAACTACCTGAGAAAGCAGTTTAGCAGTTTCTTATAAAGGTAAACTTGTACTTATCCTATGGCCCAACAATTCTACCTTGAGTATATAGCCAAGGGAAATGTTATTTTGTATATCCACAAAATAATGGGTACAAGAGAGTCCACAGTATTTTCATTCATAATAGCTAAAACTGGAAATAACTTAAATATCCATTAATAGGAGTATGGATCACCAAAATTTGGTATTTTCATAGGATGAAATGTTCCTCAGCGATACAAAGGAATGATACACAAATATGCTCACACATATTTCTTACTAACATTATGTTAGAGAAAGAGGCCAGTTACAAAAAGCACATATTGTATGATCCCGTTTACTGTATTTTGCTGTGTATAACGCACACTTACATTTTTTACTCCAAATTTTCAGGGGAAAAAATCTTTTGTTTTAATATTTTAATTCCAATTTTCATTTGTTTATATTTAGGTACTTGTTTTTTGTATTATAAAGAAATTTTAGCATTTATTTTTTAACATTACAGTACAAGAAATTTTATGTAACAAATAATTACAATAATTTTATGTATAAAATGTTTTATGTACAAAAATGATGATCATATCCCAGGGTATTATTTTGCATATGAATATTGTTATTGCTTTCTGGAGTTACACTTCTAACTCATAAGCATATATAAAAAAATTAAAAACACTTATATGCAGAATTAGTACTACCCATGTACAATGAGCATCCTTATTTTTCCTCACAAATGTGGCCCAAAGAGTGCACATTATACACAGAAAATTATGGTTCTGAAATTCAAGGACAGAGAAAATGAATCTATGGTTAAAGAAATCAGAATAGTGGTTTCCTGTGTGGTGGTGGGTGGTGCAGTACAGATTCATCGTAAAAGCATAAGAGAGATCTTTCTACAGTGATGGTAAGCTTTTGGATCTTGCTTTGGTATTTGTTACACAACATAATGAATTTTGTGCACTTTATTGTTTATGAATTAGACATCAATAAAGAAATCTTTATCCCTTCACAGTTTTTGAATCACATGCTCCCATATATCATCTCATTTGCAATGACCCTGTGAAACTGGCAGGGCAGGTATTATTAGGGACTTGAGAGATGAGGACGTTAAAGCTCAGAGAGATGGGACTTGTTCAAGTCTCCTGAGTGCCTGAAGGTCTTGGATCACTATTTCTTTCGTTTTTTACACTGCGTTTCCATTTCCCCCAGCAGCATTGGGAGCAGGGCCACAAGTATTGAAATAGGAAAGAGTCCAAGGATTTAGAAGTGCTGAGAAGAACTTCTCTGTTGGGATAGCACTATTTGAATACTAAGCATCGTTTTGGCATATCAAATATACACTTTTGTGTCTTGCCCACTATTCTAGAGAATAGGGAAACTTTCCAAAGAGGGAACTGGAGAAGACCTTAGAAAAGGAAGACTATTGTTGCTAGGGGAGGGTCTTCCTTGTTTGGCTTGGAGCTATTCTTCCCTGGGTTCCTCAGAGCCTGGGGAAAAGAGAAACATTTTCGACCAGTGCTGAGACTAAAACGAACGACCGTGCCCTGCCTCAGAGCCAGCCTGAAGAAAGATAGCTTGCAAAACAAAAAACTATGGTGGGAATAAATGGGTTGGGCTAGCCAGGGTGGTTGGTGATTTCTGTAGCCAAGATGTCAGCAAGGAAACAAAGGAGATAGACTTGGGATGGTGGTCTGGTTGCCAGAGGTCAGGTTGCAGCTCCACAAACGACAGTTTCTCCAGGCTCATAGGTGGCTTCCATTTCTAGTCCCCAGGCTGCCCCGCCAGGCCCATATACTTGAAGCTAAGGGAATGATTTATTTGCTGTTGCTAACACATATATGAAATGGATTATATGCATATAAAACGCTGAACTGTCCCTTGCAAAAGAGATTGCTGATTAAACAAGAAGACATCCTCACAACATTTATCAAAAGTAGGTTTACCTGTGCCTGTGTAGTAAACCTACATATTGCTCACCCATTGTGTTCTGATTTTTCTCAATAAAATTCAAGCTAGAGCTTGCTAGAGAATAGATAGGCGTATATAGGAAAGGGGAAGGTGTGATGAGAAGTGGTTCTTACGGTAACTAGAGGGCGGATATAAATTAGCCCAGTGCTTCTATGCCCTACATGTACACTTGGGTCAGATCTGGAGCTTTTGACAAAATAGCAACATGCCTAGATCCCATGGCCTAAGATTCTAATTGAATTGGTCTGAGTGGATGGAGAAGGGAGAGAAGTATGAATTGTTGTGAAAGCTCCACAACAATGTGTGGTTTAGGGTTGAGAACTATTATTGAGTTAGGCTTAGGAGAGAGGGTGTTTATTCAAAATGAAGTCCAAGTGCGTACACTGGCACTCTAAAATGAGTCCGTGTCAACTCCTGCAGAAGGAAGAAAATCGTTCAAAAAGGTTGTCCCACTGTCAAAGCAGATGAAAGGTCAAAGGTAGAGACACCAGAGAACCCAAGGGCAAGAAATCTCCCAAGGAAAAATCAAACATGGCCTCCAAGGGCTTTCATTGCTTCAGTCTGTGCTCTAAGCTGCCTCGTTTTGCCACTACTTCTTATGGGAAATAAACATGGACTCAAGCTATTTGGGATGGAATCACTGAGTCAGTTACTGCCACACATTTCATTTCATTTTACAAAATGGTAAACAGCAATTTTCCCACTTTGAGTCACCTTAATCCAAGTTATCCAGAAAAGCCCTGGGTATCAAACTAAAAAAAAATATTCACTTCACTGCTCCCTCTGTACTATAAAATTGCATACTCATATCCTACTAACAATCAAAGATATACAAATGAAAATAATAAGATATTTTGATAATAAGATTAAAGAAGATTAAAAATATAATACTGAGCTTTGCAATTATAAAGGAAAGAAGCTTTTTCATACCCTGTTGTTAGAAATCTAAATTTGTAAAACTCTCCTGGACAAATTTTTTTAAATCTCAAGAGACACCATAAAAGTTCAGAAAATATTTGATCAAACATCTCCCCTCTGGAAATTTATCCCAAGGTACTAATTATGTATAGTTCTATACAAATATTTACCTGTCAGGATTATCATAACATTAGGACAACCTAATATTAGTAGGAGATTGAGTAATTAAATCACTATGTTCATTCCATAAACAATGTGAAATGATAATGTAGAAGTATATTTCATAAAATTAATGTATGTTTAGACAAGGAGTAGGTCATAAAGAAGAATGTGCAATAGAATCCCTGTTTTGGTAAATATATAAGCAAAGAAAAAAGTGGAGCCTGACAAAGTGCACTGGGCAGTGATTATCTGGATGGAGAAGCACATTTCCCTTTTGCACTGTGTCTTTCTGTTATATTTTATAGCTTCAAGTTTTTTATTCTCCATACAAAAAAACAAATAAAGAAAAAAACTAAAAAGCTATATGACAAAGTATTAATAGTTGAGATACAATCTTTGCTTATCTGTATTTTCACGATTTATAAAAATGAATATGTATTGCATTTAAAATAAAAAGTGCCCCCAAGTATGGTGATGGAAGGAGAATTGACTCTGGGAGATGAGCACACAAGGCAATATACAGGTGATGTATTACAGAACTGTACACCTGAAACCTATGTAATTTTCCTAACCAATGTCACCCCAACAGATTTAATACAAAAATCAAAAAATGCTCCCAAGTAATTTTAATTGCGTGCTTATGTAATCTAAGACCTTTCAGTATCTTCAAATGATTGAATCGTTACAGCTATTGCATTATCTTTATTGAGCCCAAAATTATTATAACAAACAACTGCAAACCAAAACACAAAGCGTGAACAGAAGCCTAACTAAGCCTAAAAGAGGAAGAATATGGCCTACACCGCTGACTTCTGGGTTTCGAGAGCTGTTCTTGCTGTTATGTGTGGCTTCGCCACTTCAGAGTAAAAGCCACTGGACTTCTGTTCTGCTTATACATCGCCATGTTCTTTTGTGAGGTTTCATTCTGCATTTAGAATCAAAAGGAACTTTGCTAACAATGTTGTTCACTATGGCTTTTCACTCATATTTTTTATTGATTTTGTTTTTCCACATTAAATTGCCCTAGTTCCTGACAACCCATACCTTATAAGCATCAAGTAGTACTCTAATTATGTTGTGTCTGCAAATGCTCAGGTACCATTTAGTGCAGGAAATCACATCCAAATATTCCCCTTCAAATTTCACATTCAGTAAAAGAGGAAGATATTTCAGGATTCCCAAACCTATCATCATGAGGCGCCAGAGGCACGTCTACTGAGAAAAGCCCACTGTCCACTATTCTCCTGCACGAGAACCCTGTTTACACATAAAGTTAACACTCCCTCCCTCACTTCCTCTGAAAAAACCAAGTGTAATTTTCTGCAAGGCTTACCTCAAAACGGGAAGAACCTCTGCAGACCTCAGGCTCAAGCACTCTTCCAAGAAGTAGCATATGTTTTTCAGAAATATTTTACCATGAGACCTCTGTATCGCCCAGAGATAAAGGATGTCTCAGGAAGGACTCCGGGTGCAACTGAGGACCTGCAGCTGGCCCGAGAGGCCATGATGTCACTCTGTGCAAGTTCCCTGAGAACAGCCACTGGGACTTGTTTCCCATCATGCATGCCCTCAGCACTGGCATGTGGAAATGTTTGGTAATACTTGTAGGGTACGTGAATAAAACCATGAATGGATGGATGGATGAACGAATGAATTTCGACAGAATTCTTCACAGAGGATATGTTTTTATAAAAACTAATTTGCACAGGTCAGGACATGGAAATAGCAACAATGAAGCCACCATAACAGGAAGTGACTGACAGCAGATTCATTCTCAAGAACAAGTACGAACAGGTGAGAGGATGGAGATAGCAGGAGCCCTGGGCAGAAAAGGGAGAGGAGCTGATTAGAGGTTGGAGCTCCAGAAATACAGGAGGAAACCTGGCCTAATTCAAATGGTTTGGCTGCATCTTCCCAGCAGTTCCTGCTGTAGATCTGCCGACTTCAGAGGAGTCCCAAGACCTGCCCTTTTTGTTACCAAGGTTCTACCGTCCAAAATTGGGATTTAAAGTGGGGAGAAAGTTGTTGTTCTGTGGAAGCAGAAAAGAAAGAAGCTTCCTCAGAGAGAAGCAGAGACCACAGGCCTCCAGCTAACCTGGGCAGCATTTGAATCCTGGTCCCACGTATCCCTGAGTCCAGCTGTTCTTACAGGTTATAGGAGCCAGCAAGTCCTCACATTTTTTTTGGTAGTCTAATTCAAATTGGCCTTCTAGTAACCCAAAAGTACATGTTTTGTAAAATACAGGCCAAAAATTGCTCAAGATGGATAAATGGAAGACATCACAATGTCCAAGTTATTGGTGCCAGAGCACTTTCAGAATAGTAGTTGCAGAGAATGCCAGAAAACACCATGACAGGCCTTGCCTGTTCTTTCCACTTCCACTTCACTTAAGGGAAAACCTCAGAGGGGTGGGCAGGATGCAGGTGTAGGAACTGAGACACCTTTGGGAAGCTGCCAAAGCGAGCATTTGCTCGTCCACGACCAAAGATTGGCGGCAGCTGAAGGAGTATACGAGCTAAGGGGACAGCAATGAGCAGAGAAGACGGTGCTTTTCCTCACGGAGCTTCCGTCTGGTGCTGTGTGACTTATGAGAAACAGCACTATTGCTACCACACCATAAGACCAAGAAAGGTGTCAGGTGAGCACAGCAAAAACCACAAGCTCCCTGTGGCATGTGAGACCAGGCCATATGCTGGGAAATAAGTCGCTGGTACAACATTACAAAAAGATAGAGATTTCCAGAAAGACCAGTGATCAAATTAGCATATAAACAGGCTGAGTCTCCCGATACATCTTCATAAGGAGATGAAAATATAACTATGTCCCAGTGAGCAGGATCCCATAGGAGGGAAGTGGGGAGGATGGCACGGGGCTAGAAAGCATACTCTCCGGGGCTTCGACTGTCAAAGAGGCCATCTCCACTCTCCTCTCTACCAGGGTGGGAAAACAGGAGTGTTCTACAGATGGCCACGCAAGGTCCTCAGTGTCAGTCAAACACACGGGTACACCGAGAGCAGAATTAGCACTTTGAAGTCTGAAAGCAGAATTCTGTACCAATTTGAAGTGTCCTTTCTTTCCCACAGGATAGTTAGAAACACTGCCTCTCACAGCCAAATTGAGCAGTTCCGTGGCCTCATTTTTACGAGTCAATGAAATCTCACAACCATCCTGTCGTGTCAGCTGTCATCCAGGCCATCGCATGCTGCCTGGCAGGCTGGGAGTGAGGTGCAGGATGACACACTCAGCTTTTGCCGACGAGTCCTGGCTCTCGTGCTCATCAGGCAGACTCGGCACACTGCAAAATGTTCCCGGGCGCTTTCAGCACCAATTGCATTTTCTGAAAGCAAGTTTCCACACAAATGGCAGAGAAAGCATCTTGATTTTATTTCTGCTTAAGAACATCTGAGTTGTCTCGGTTGCTAATAAGCCCTGTCTCCTGTCAAGACTGACACACCGTCTACCCAGGAATATCTTCAGCTGTTGTCAGAGTCTACAAGTTCTAAAATGAATTAACACTGACAAAAAAAAAATTTATATATGAGGGCTGTCCGTAAAAACATCCAGCCATTTAATAGAAAAACTAGAAGCATTTGTGGCTAGATTTTCCAGACGGCCCTTGTAGATTTATGTAAAAGAACTTAAATTAGGTTAAACCCATTAACGTAAACTGCGGAGTCATTGTCACAAGCTTCCAAACCACCCTCACAGAGGGAACCATGGGAATTGGTTGCAGGTATGTGTGAGTAACATCGGGGTGGCTGAAGAGATTTGAGCTACACCCGCCAAGCTCCTGAGCAGGTCCCAACACCTCCATCAATAGGGGCTGTTTTGGGAGCTAAAACATTTTTTCTTGAACTGAGAGCACTCTAAGGACATTATTTACTAGGTACACAATACATGTTTGTCCAATGGGTTATGTTTCCAAGAAGAGTTGAATACAAGAATCTGGCATCTCACCAAATGGCTTAGTGAGAATGAACAGCAGAGAATGGCTGCTAAAGAGTAAATCTCTGTGCAGAAATCAGGGAAGACTTCCCTGACGAAGCCACCTGGAGGGTAAAGAGAAGGCACCCAAGTTCAAGAGGAGGGAATCAACTTTTAAGGCTGAGGGAATGTTTTATTTGAAGGCCTGGCACACGTGACTGGACCAGCCCAAGTGAGGAGTCATGAAATGAGGCTGGGGAGCAAGCCAGATGGCCAAGGCCAAAGCCAAGGGTGGGGAGGTGCACCGCCCACAGTGGACCAAGACTGCAAAGTCCTGTGGCAAAGCGTTTGGATACAGAAAGGGAGAGAGATCTGGGGCCAATCATTCAATTCACCAGCCAAAATCACCACTACCGTGCCCTTTCAAAGATTCTGAAAAATAAAGACAGGACATTTTTTAATTGTTTTAAAAATAACTACAGATTTAATAAACTAAAAATAGTGATGACTTCAGCTCTTCCTCTGAATCAGCAAGTACCAAAATGAATGACACATGCTGTGGTAGGGTGAATCGTGCCTTCCCCACACCAAGGTCACATCCTAACCCTCAGAATCTGTGAGTATGTTATCGTACAAGGTAAAAGAACTTCGCAGACGTGACAATTTAAGGATTTGGGGATGAGGAGGTGATCCCAGATGATGCAGATGGGACCCATGTAAGAGAGAGGCAGGAGATCCAAGTCAGAGAGCGCTGACGTGATGGAAGCAGAGGTCAGAGAGGAGGCAAATGCTCCAGCCCTGACTTTGCGACCAGAAGAGACCAGGAACCACGGTGTGAGGTCCTCTGAATGCTGAAAAAGGCAAGGTGCCCCCCGAGGGCTCCCAGGACAAGTAGTAGGTCCTGAGGACACTTTCCAGTCCAGTGAAAGTGGACTGGATTTCCACCTGCAAAACGGTAAGATAACGTATTTGGGGTGTTTTACGCACTAAGTCTCTGGCCATTTTTATAGTAGCAACAGGACACTAATATACATGACATCAAGAAATTTTGAAAGGGAAAATTGTGGCTTAAATCTATTTACTTAGCAAATTGTTTTTAATGAATGAAAGAGGTAGAAACATCATCAGCAAATCATGGGCCCGATAGATGTACTTAGTTATATCACTTTTATTGAAAAAAAATCTCTGTTTAGGTAGTTTCAATGAATAACAGCACTTGGTTGTTATAATAGTACTTCCTTGCTATTGAAATTTTAATTGCAAACAGTTTTTTTTTTCGATTAACTGTAATACGTTTTCACGTGCCTTTCCAAGGAAAAGCAAGTGAATGTTGTTCCTGAGTGTTTGTATATCTAAGGAGATATTTCTTTTTTTTTTTATTTTCTAATTAGTGGTTTTTATTTTTTTGGATAAATACCCAAAAGTGGAATTTCTGGGTCATAAAGTAGTTCTAATCTTAATTTTTTTGAGGAACCTCCGAATTGTTTTCCATGGTGACTGCACAAATTTGCAACTCAATCACTTCCTTGATATCCTTGATGACACTTATTGCTTGTTGATTTAGTAATAATAGCCATTCTGACAGATATGAGATAATATGTCATTTTTTTTTAATCTTATATTGGTTTCAGGTGTATAGCAAAGTGGGTAGGCGTTTATATAATTTGTGAAGTGCTCCTTGCATACCAGAAATGAATCCCACTGATTGTGGTGTGTGATGTTTTTAAATGTAATGCTGAAATCAGTTCTCTAATATTTTGTTGAGAATTTTTGCATCTGTGTTCATTAGAGATTTTGGTCTATAGTTTTCTTCTTTTGCAATGTCTTTGCCTGGTTTTGGAATCAGGGTAATGGTGGCTTTGCAAAATAAGCTAGGGAGCCTTCCCTTCTCTTAGATTTTTGGAATAGCTTGAGGAAAATAGTTGTTAATTTTTTCTAATGTTTAGTAAAATGTACCTGTGAAGCCATCTGGTCTAGGACTTTTGTTTGTTGGAATCTTGTTCATTAATGATTTGATTCCATTGGTAGTTCAGATTTTCTGTTTCTTTTTTCTTCAACCTTGAAAAACTGTATGCTTCCAATAATTTATTCATTTTGTCCAGATTGTCCAATTTTTTTTAATTTTTATTTTTTAATTCATTTTTATTGTTAGACTTATTGGGGTGACATCTGTTACCAAGGATTACATAGGTTTCAGGCATACAATTCTACAGTGCATTGTCAACTTGATGTATAATCAGTTCACCACCTAATGTGACTTCTCTTTCCATCACCTTATATTTAGCTTCCCCCCCCCTCTCCCACCCCCTCCCCTTTCTCCCCTCCCTAACCCACTCGTCCCCAAATAAACATTAAACTACTGATTGTGTCCATGGGTTATTTGTTTGTTCATTTCTTTTTTCTTTGCTTTCAGTTTTATATTCCGCATATGAGTGAAGTCATACAGTTCCTTGTTTTTTCTGTCTGGCTTATTTCACTTAGCATGAAGATCTCCAGGTCCATCCATGTTGTTGCATATGGCAATATTTCATCTTTTCTTACAGCTGAGTAATATTCCATTGTGTATATGTACCACAGCTTCTTTATCCAGTCATCTGTCGCAGGGCACTTTGGTTGTTTCCATGTTTTGGCCACTGTGAACAGCACTGCGATGAACATTGGGATACCTAAGTCTTTGCGGACAAAGGTTTTCAAGTCTTTTGGGTAGATCCCCAGAAGGGGGATTGCTGGGTCAAATGGTAACTTAAGAAGATATTTCTATTGCCGTAGCATGTGAACACGAGCTCAGCTGGTTTTAAATTTTTAGATCACAAATTTTGCCCTTAAACATAACTTGAACTGTTTTCATGTTGAACTGTAAGAAATAAAACTTAATAAAATACAATTTAGTCCAATCAAAATGGAGCACAAGTTGATAAATAACTCAGGGAGAATCTCCCTCTCTTCCTGAGATAAAGAGCTCAGGGCATCTTGCAGTCACAAGTGGAGCCAGCTCTGTGCTGTTAGCAGATAATGTAGAAACAGAGCAGATAAACTAAGTCTTTGGAGACCGTGGGAGTCAAGGGGTTAAGGCCACGTGCAGTACCTCTGGACTTTCAAGTTATCAATGTATTTTCTTATAGTGTAAGCCACTTTGAGTTAGAATTCTGTTATTTTCAACACAAAGAGCTCTAATAGATTGAGTAGACTGTTGGACTACCATATTTATATGACCAACCTCCTTTAGCAGGATAGTTAGGTTGCTTACAAGCTTTTGCTAATTCAAATAAGATGGCCATGAATATTTTTGTACTCACAACTTTGAGAACAAGCTTGAATATATCCAGATAAATAATTCCTAGATATTAATTAAATTGCTATCAAAAGGTAGATGAGTTTAAGAGTTAGAACAGCGGTTCTCAACCTGTGGGTCGTGACCCCCTTGGGGGTCAAATGACCCTTTCACAGGGGTCGCCTAAGACCATCGGAAAATACGTATCAGATACTTACATGACGATTCATAACAGTAGCAACATTACAGTTATGAAGTAGCAATGAAAATAATTTTATGGGGGTCACCACAACATGAGGAGCTGTATTAAAGGGTCACATCACTAGGAAGGTCGAGAACCACTGTATTTGCAGATATTTTCAAATTTCCCTTCTCTGAGTTTGTAGCCATTTTTACACATACTAGCAAAATACGAGAACGTCTGTTTCTCACTTGTTGACACAGTGTTATCAAAATTTTTGATCATCAGAAATTTTGTAACTAGGAGAAATATTTAACATTGCTAAAGGAATAATAGGGTGCACACCCTTGTATACTTTGGATTAATTACCTGTAACTTTTCTGGGAAGCAATCAGGTAATATGACTCAAGAAATTCAGCAAGTTCACTCTTTTATTTTTACTGAGATATAATTGATGTAATACTGTATAAGCTTAAAGTGTACCATGTGCTGATTTGATATACTTGGATACTGCAATATAATTACCACCATAGTATCAGCCAATACCATCATATCACATAATTATCACTGTTTGTGTGTGTGGTAAGACATTTAAGATCTAGTCTCTTCACCTTGGGAACTCTATCTCAAGAAAAATTTCAGATATGTGGATAGTGATTTATATATATCAAAACATTGAATTATTATTTAAAAGGAAATACTGAAAATAAGAAGAAGAATAGTAAAATACAGCTTATCCATAAGATAAATATTCTCCAGACATTAAATATCATGCTTTTGAAAAATGAGAATAGTGAAATATGCTTCTTATATAAAGTTAAGTTTAAATAGCACTCACTTAAAGGAATACACTAATTTTGAAAGTATTCACACTCATACACACACACAATTAAGTTTAGAAGCTCATCCTAGAAAAAGTGCTACATACCTCATTGCTGAATATCACTGTGGTCACCTTCAAAGTACGTCCCTTGGGAAGCTGTGCACTGATGTCAGTGCCTAGTCCACACTTTAAAGTGATTTTGGAACTCCTTTTCTAGTTTGGCTGTCAGAGCTGTCATTGTATAACATTTGAAGTCCTAAATGTCATAAAAATGTCTACCTTTCAATATTTATTTTTATCTTCAGGTAAAGAAAAAAGTCATTGGGAACCAGATCAGGTGAGTAAGGAGGTTGTTCCAATACAGTTATTTGTTTACTGCTACAAATTCCCTCACAGTGTGCTGTGAGCTGGTGCATTGTTGTGATGCAAGAGTAATGAGTTGTTGGAGAAAAGTTCAGGTCATTTTTGTCTAACTTTTTCATGCAGCCTTTTCAGTACGTTCAAATACTAAACTTGGTTGACTGTCCAATTGGTACAAATTCAGAATAAACAATCCCTTTGATATCAAAAAAGTTTAGCAACATCATTTTGACTCTTGATTTGGACTGACAGAACTTCTTAGTCATGGAGAATTGGCTGACTTCCATTGTCTATTTTGACTCTTTGTTTCAGGGTCGTATTGGTACACCCATGTTTCATCACCAGTGATAATATGGCCCAAAACATCATCCTGCCTCTCCAAAAAGTCTTGGCAAATTTGGACTCTCCTTTGCTTTTGTTCATTGGTGATCTCCTTTGGGACCATTTCTGCACACACCTTTCTCATGCCAAGATTTTCAGTTAAGATTTTCCTAACTTTTTCTCTATTGATGTTTATTTGGGCTTCAGCCAACAATTTTGGCACACAATTCGACAATTTTTTGAGATGTTTTTGTGAGTTCTGCTTGTTATCAGCTGCCTTGGCCTCTCTTTATCAATGATGCTTCCTCTCTCCTCAGAAAAACATTTCATCCATTTGTGCACTGCTGCTTTCTTTATGACATTATCTCCATAAACTTGGACTAACATGTCCCTGATTTCACTTCCACTCTTGCCAAGTTTAACAAAAAATTTGATGTTTGTTCATTGCTGTAATTCAAGCTCTGACGGTCTCATGATGGCACACAAAAACACGCAAAAGCAGTAATGAACAAATGCCACTCAGCAAGACACGGCCACATGTTAACACGAACACAGACGTACCAAGGTTATGAAACCTTGCACAGTGCTGCCAACATAAATGCATGGTGGCAAGTTCACAAATTTAATTGTCAGACCTGGTACATATGTATGTGCATTTTTTATTTAGCATATGCAAGTATATATGTGTCAATATTATTTATATATCTATATATGAAATTATGTGTTAAAGGATTTATGCATTAAAATGTTAGTTCTGGTTTTCCTTTTCTTGGTAAACTTGCAGTAATTGATTCTTAATTTCTTCTTAGTAATCTACATTTCTAAAATTCCATGTAATGAACTTGCACTATTTCATAATCAAAAACATGTTACTTTCTTTACTATCTCTTGGCTTTAACTTGACAAGGAGTTTGAATTCATAATTAATTGGAGGAAGGAAAGTAAAACACCATGAAACATTCGGTTCATGAAACTTTTAACATGAATGAAAAATGAATATTTTCCATAACATTTCTGAAATGCTGATCTGATCTCTCTATTCCTTCAATTTATTAAGCTATAAGGCCATGAAAATATGCATTACCTATTTCCAAAACCTCTACCAATGTTCATTTAAATTTTTTTAAGAAATAATTTAACCTAGCAATATGAGATGCCAAAGTACAGCACACACGAGAGGAAGAACATCAGAATGCAGAGTGATGTCAGTAATAGTTTGGTATTTCATTCATTCAGTTATCATTCTTTCATTACTATTTGTATTATGTACCATAGTAATGAGTAAAACCATCTTCCCTACACTGGTGAAAGACATTCACAATCACACAGATAAATGTAAATTGTAACTTTGAAAACTGTCACTAAGGGAGAGAGTCAGCCTAGGTGAGTCCCTACAAGAGTGGACTCTGGAATTCAAAGCACGGGATTGATCCCTTTTGCCACATACTAGCTGTGTGACTCTGAGCAAATTATACAACCTCTCTGTCCTCAATTTGTTGATAAATAAAACTGACATTTTAAATATCTATATCATAGGATTGTTATGAATATTAAGTTAATATTTAAAGTGCTTATAGTAGTGTTTGACACATAGTAACCTCTAGTTAAATTTTTTCATAACTAAATGAACAGAATGAAGTACATGGATTGAGAGCAGTTAATAGGGAGATACGCCTGAGGTGGCCAGAGAAGTTTTTCCACGTCACTGGCCACTGAATGGCTAGAATAACCTACATGAAGGGCTGCGGGTGAGGGAGTTGAATGAGATTGAAGTGGAACATGGAAAACGTGAGAATGGACAATGCAGGGCATGTTTGGCCACATGACGCATGTGGGTTTTTATTTTATTAAAGTGTTATATGGGAGATGTTACTTGATTGGGTTTCAGTTTGGAGAAAATAAAAATAACTGACTACAAAGTAAAGATTGGAAGAGTACAACTGGCAATGAAGGAGGGTCTCTTGGGAAAGTACTGTCATAATCTAGGTGACAGATAAGGCAGCTTGAACAAGGGCAGAGGCAGTAGAGAAGAAAAAGGGACAAATCTGAAAAGCATTGGGAGGAAAAAAGAACTTCCCTGGTGGTAGATGATCTATTGAGAATAAGAGAAATGTCAAATTAACTGGTGTTTGTGGAATGACTGGGATGGAAACTTCACTGGAGGAAAAAGAAATTTGGAAGCTAGAGCACAACTTTGGATCTACATAAGCTGAGTTTAAGGTAACTTTGAAACACCCAAATTAAAAATGTTAAGTAGGCAGTTAGTGACATGAATCTGGAGCTCAAGGGATTGCTAAACCGGAATATAACATCAAATGCTATTGAGAAAACAACAAAGATTGACTAAAAAAAAGTCCAGATGTCCATATTTAGCAATATGGAGGTCCCATTGGACCACAAAGAGAGCTTCTTAAATTACATAATGGGGGTTAAAATCAAATTGGAAAGTTTAATTATGGGATGGGACAGGTTAAAGATATGGGAGTGAGTGCAGATGAAGATTTTGGGTAAAGGAAGGATTGTTAGGGTTTTTTTTTTAATGGGGAGCTTGAAAAATTGAAAAGATTTGAGAAAAAATGTTAAATATATAAGACAAAGAAAGTATTATCAATACTACAAGATTTCTGAGTAAGCAAATAAATGAATTGGCCTTAAAGAAAAGAGAGGAAGGCCTCTGTCTGGACCAGATGTAGGATCCAGAGCCTCTAGAGTATTAGCCACCTCTTTTTTGTTGATCCTGTCTAGTCAGTGGAATATCCCTGAGAAAATGGATCAATGTGATGTTCTGTGGGCTCCAGATCTCTTCACACCCTATTATGAGAGAAAGAGGATGCATTAACGCAGTTCTAGGTAGGGCAAATCTATTAATCAATATTTTTGTTCATTCCATGAAAATATGAACTATTTCTGATAAGACTTTATATATCTCTTCTTGCAACAATGAAACATTTGGCAAGACAGCGGCGAACAGGTGACTGTGTGTTTGAGCTTGCAGTGATCTACAGCGATTCTCTAGGACCCATCAGTCACTGAAGAGGCCAGACTAGAAAATTAAGAAGAGATAAGGGAATTAAAGGGACGACCACCCTACTACCTCTACCATATTCTTGCTGCACCCTTTCCCCCCACCCCAAATGCATTAGCCAGGGGACAATAAGAAAGGTTTCTATTTGGCCTGCTTTAATGTATTATCTCTTACTAAATAGGGCAAGTACCCAATGAAACGATTATTCCAACTATCAAGCCTTTCCATTCCAGTTATACATTCAGAAAATGACTGCTGAGTAGATCGATGGAACTACTAGGCCCACTGGAAATTGGATTTTAGTCAGAACTCCATTTACTATCTGATCTTCATACACCACCACTCTACCAGGGGAGCCATGATTATGCTTTGGGTTCCCAAGCAAGAAATTCAACTCCTACCTGTGTCTAATAGTCCTTGAAATGCCTGAGCATTTCCCTCTCCCCATTATACAGTCATCTGAGCAAATGTCATAGGTCCTTGGGGGAGGGACTGGGAAATCATTAAAATGTGCAATTGCTATGACCTTCCTCTTAAGAATGAGCCACCTTGTAGTCAGTGGGGTCCAGACATGAAAGCTGACTCAGATCCAGGAACTGAGCAGGGGACTGTGACTTTTTATGTGACTCCTCTCAGCCTTCTGTCCCTCCCTCATGCCTCCTTCTGATTATGGATATTCAACAACACTTCCATTTTGCCCCTAGAGAGCCCATACACTATTAAGCCTTTTCCACAACTTCTAAAATGTTCTTAAAGTTTTTTAAATGTTAAACACACACCTCCCTTATGATTTAGCTATTCTACTCCTGGGTGTTTACCCAAGAGAAATGAAGGCATATGGCCATCTCAAAAATTGTACATGAATGTTTATAGCAGCTTTATTTGCAATACCCCAAAACTAGGAACAACTAAAACGTTCATCAATTTATGAATGGATAAACAAATGGTTGTGTATTCATACACAGCAATAAAATGGTATACATTAATACATGAAATAAATTGAAACATGACACATCATGGATGGATCTCAAATACATTAGCCAAAGTGAAAGGGGTCAAATGCAAATGACTGTACACTGTATAATTTTATTCCTATAAATTCTGGAAAAGGCAACACTGTAGTTCCAGAAACATGTGTAATAACTCATGGCTATGGATTAAAGGAAGAGGATAGATTTCTAAGACGTATGAAAAAAATTTTACAATATTCAAACTATTATGTACCTTGATTATGGAATAGTAACTGTATATAACTACCAAAATTTATCAATCTATATATTGTATCTAAATTGTGCCTCAATAAAGCTAGAGAAAAAAAAAGATGCTATGATAAGCATCAAGGAAATAAAAATGTATCAAGACAATATCTCTGTACTCGATATATAATTTTGTAAACAAGAGAAAATTACACACAGATATGTTTAATAAATACATGTAACATTAGGCATGCCAGGAAAAGAATGCAAAATGTTGAGAATTTACAGGTAGAAAAGGTAATTTCCATTTGAAGGGCTCTGACAGACCTTACTGAAAGAGGTAGCACTTTTATTAATCCTCACAGAAGAGTTAGATAGCTAAGAAAAGAAAAAATTTCAGAAGAACTGGATTTATTTACTTATTTACTTATATTTATGAAAACTATGGAGTGCATTTGCAAAATCTTTAACTAAGGCATAAAGTTCATGTGGGAAATTATTAAGGGATACAGCAATAAAAACCAGTTAAAGCCAAATCATAGAACTCCTACAATTCTAGTTTGTAAGCAACAGAAGCTGCTGAGAGTGTGCCCAGAACTTGGTTTCAGATGAAGAGTACACCGGTAGCTCAGTGTAGGATGGACTGGACAAGAATCATGGAAGGATGCTAGAAAATGGTAATCAAACTTTCCCATTGAGAATTATGAAATGTGAATGGATAAGAATGGAAATACGTATAAAAATTTGCAGAACAAGAAATTAGGGGCTGAGTGGATACAGCAGTGGAAATAAAAGATGATAAAGATAACCCCCCAAAAATGTGTCGTCTCAATAACATTAGTGTTGAACAGAATTGTCATCAGAAGCCTCTGAAAATGAAAGGAGATTTGAGATGAGGCCGTTGGATTCGATGATTACCCCATCACTCAGTTAATAGACATAGAGTGCCGACTGCACAGATAGGACATAGGAGAGATACAACCAGGAAGCAGATAAAAATCTCTGTCTTCAAGAGGTTTATATTCTTATTTGGAAAGATAGACAATGAACATGTAAAGATATATCAGATTTGTTTTAAATATAAGATAATTCATTCACAATTAGGAGGTCATGCCTTCAAGAAAGTGTACTTCTCCCAATAGAATGCTAGATATCACATCGTAAGTGTTTATGGACTCAGCAAGATACTAAACATGGAGCTGGTGGACATATGCTCTATGAAAAGGAAACATAGAGAAAGTCTCAGTTTAAAGGGAACACACAAGTGTGCTAATTGGAAGAAAGAAAGAAATTGGAAACAGATTGCTTAAAGATATGAAATAAAGATACTATAATAATTAATGGGCAAGGCACCAGTTTGAAGGAGAGAAACAGGGATACTGAACACAATATGCAGGAAAATGGTAGCCTCTGGGCTGGTGAGTCAGGGGACCTTTGTGAAGAGAGGAAACAGGAAGGCACCTAGGTACCCCTGATGTTCTAAATTTGGGAGGCAGTTCCTTGGGCACTCATCGTGTCATTATGCTTTTTAGATATATGTGTGTTACATACTGTCCTTTTCAGGTATCAAATATTACACAATAAAAAAAATTTTTTTAAATACACACACCCAAAAAGGAAATGAATTGTCATGTGGTCAATTGCAGACAGAAAATTCAGAATCTGGGGGAGAAGTCATGGTCAGCCCCCGATAGAACAGCAAGCTGATACAGAATAAGGCAATTGGAAATGTGGGAAGTACAACGGTAGCACAGAGAACAGGAAGATAGCAGAAACTAAGAGACACAGTTACAGAAGTTCCTGGAAGTGATGTAATCAGGATGAGGTGTTAGGCCTTAATTAAGGACTGTACCTTATTGTGTATAGTGAGGGTTTCAAAAAATACTTTTCAAATTTCAATCCACCGTTTACACACAGACCTCTATGTGGAATCCTAAGGTGCTAATTAAAGCCTAAACATTTGCACATAGTAATTTCACAATTCTTTGAGGAAGTCTGAAGAAGCACTTCATCTTTTGAACAGTCTATTTTTGCAAGTGGTTGTTCTCAATGTGAAGTTATAAAAAGAAAACTTCAGATGCCTTCTCCAAGCTGTTGGCAAAAGTTTTATTTTGGCCAGAAAAAAACGATGTGATTGGATCATAAACTCAGAAATTCCTAGATGTGCCTCATACTGTATTTATGATGATTGCATTAAATTTTGTTACCCCAGGGTTTGGTGATCAACTTGGAAAACAAACAAAAACTAAAGAAATAGAAAAGAACATTTTCTTCTAATGTTCTGCTTCTCAGTAGAAAAAATGAATTTTTAAGAACTACATTATTTTGACTGGAAGAAACAAAACTTTGGTGAGGGAGCAGGTGGTTATCATTTTACAACAGAAAAACAAACATGTATTTCCATACCTTGAAGTTCAAAGTGTTCTTTTGAATTTAGTCCAACTGAGTATCAATGTCTCTTGAGTATTAATGTGCATGGGTGAGCTCTGAAATGCTAATACAATGAATGACTTCATCACTCTAGGTCACAAATTCCAAGTCCTAAATAATAAAAAGCAACACTCACACACACACTGCTTTATTCTGTAAATGACACACTTCTAAAAGCAGCATGGATTGGGGAACACCTACTACAAACACTGCAGTGATAATAGAACCAAAACCTGTGGTTATCCCAATTCCCTACGAGCAATTTTACAACCTCTGAGCAGCACACACAGTTCTCTGGGGCTTCACCAGAATAATCTGCCTGTCTTAGATGAATTACAGAATCTCAAACTGGCTACCTTGCTTAGTCCAGTTTGGTCACATCTCTGTAGGTAGGATGTTTAATTTGTTTTCTTCTGCAATGGAGGAGTTTTCTTCTCTCCTTTTCCAAAATGCAGAGAAGAAATTCATCTTCTTAAATATGTTTAGAAGATCTGCAAAATACTTGATGGTTTGCTTTGATAGGTATCAAATGAAAGCAGATGGCTTGAGTCCTCCAAATTACACAGCAGCAGGAGAGATCATTCCTCCAGCACACAGCGCTGTGTCCCACGGGGTGTCATTCACATTATATTCTGTGTTGTGCAACATGGTGTCCCTGTGGAGAACACATGACAAATGAGTTTACCAGGTAGGTGTGCCTTATCAAATGTTTGCTGTGTGGGACAGGTTGTCTATGCATCCTGCAGCTTTGGTCCGGCACTGTTCCGACCCTATGGGAAAGATAACATTATTATCTCATTTTACACATGAGGGAACTGACTTAAAGACACATCATTCGTGTACCTTGCTCATGGTCATAAAGCTAATAAGTGGCAGAGCCAAGACTTGAAACCGGGTAGTCTGCTGCCAGAATCTGGGCTTGTCTGCTTTTTAAATAGAGATTCAAATTTTAAAAAGCAAACAAACAAAAACCCAAAAAATAACAAAAAACAAAGCAAACCCAAACTCAGTGTTCATGAGATCTACAATAAAAGGAATATTTGATATACAACTTAATTTATTATCCAGGCACTGGATATATTTTCTAGTAAGTTTTAAAAATATAAAACAAAATAAATTGACAGTGGCATTTGAGGGAGCAAATCTAATTATGTAGCAATTATTCCTTCTCTGTTAATATAACAACATCAAATCTATGCAAAAAATAAAGAAAGGTTTCTTTAGAGAAAATTATTAGATACTACTCTTCACTTTTTTTCTTTTAAATGAAACAGTGAAAGAAAATTATGAGCTTTATTTACCTTTAACATGATAAAGTTAAAGTTAATAAATGTCAAAAGAGAAATACTTGAAAATGTAAATTTATAAAGAGTAAACCAAATATCCTCAAAGAAAGACAATTACTAGTAAAGTTATTTTTCTATTGGTTTTATTCATGGGCCTCCTGATTGTTTCATATATGAAAAATTAAATTTTCATATTTAATTTTTATCTAATTAAAATTTAATCTATATATAATTAAATTTTCAGGACTATGAGAGAACTTCTCATAGTATGTTACACAGAATTTCTAACTATAACAATTTGGTTTTATCAAACACAGAAACTCTTTGCCTTGAGTTTAAAGAAGCCATTACTGATTTAAATGGTCCAGGCAACCACATAATATAGTTTTTCTCACAGATTTATTTTCCACTTGACAATGTTCATACATCATTCTCGGATCCTGACAGATAACATGATTGTAAAAATTTTACAACCAAGCTAGTAAGTAATATCAAGGTTCACATAAAAGAAACTCCGGCAATTGATAAAAGTCTTCTCAATAAAATGGAACACCCTTACACCTGAAATGGCTTTTGTTAAAGATTGGGAGATAAAGGCATTTGCAGGGAAATTG
This sequence comes from Lyroderma lyra, assembly GCA_004026885.1. Classification (NCBI taxonomy): domain Eukaryota; kingdom Metazoa; phylum Chordata; class Mammalia; order Chiroptera; family Megadermatidae; genus Lyroderma; species Lyroderma lyra. The sequence goes on along the minus strand of PVJL010008179.1, from coordinate 9,956 downwards.
CTTGGCAAAGTCCAAAGGAGCAAACCCACTGTAAGATTCAACTTTGCTCTGTACCTTCAAAATCAAAGTCAAAACAAAAGTAAAGAAAACGAGGATGAAAATTTCTATCCTGAAAGCTTTTAAGAATAAAACGATGTTTCCCCTTAGGTTAAAAGTGCCCAAAAGCAAACTTATTAAAGAAAACTAAAATTATTTCTAGAAAATTTTCTTAGATTTTCTGGAGTAATACATAAGAATCTTTAATTGAACAGAGTATTAAAGCCAATTCTTTATAGAGCTGAAAAACCACATGATTGCTTCTACTGTCAGGAAAAATATCCGAGGTGGCCCACGAGTTTAGATTTGTCACGTCTACGAGTGCACAAGAGGAGTGCATTCAAGAGCGTTAAAAATGTTACCACTCAGATTCTTCAGGAGAGCGTGACCCCAGTCTCTAGTTGTGAGGAAGAGCGGGTGTACCACGAGCCTGCAGCGGGGCTCTCTACCCTGAACAGCAGGTCTGGGGTACACCTGGGGCAATGCTTCCTATATAAAAAGGGTCAGCATGTGTATTAGGACTTGTGTGATATTTGGTTTTTCCAACACCTTGTCTTTCACTGATGCAGCAAACAATTCCTATTGTACAAATTATACTTTGAAAGGGAAGTTTTAATTAAGACTGGAGAGCAAATTTGGACTGAGAGAGAGAGAGAGAGAGAGAGAGAGAGAGAGAACTTATCTTCCTATTCATCTGGATGAGCCCAGGAAAATGAGAGCTGCGTGACTTAATAAAGGGATGCAACACCAATGAGAGCTTTTCCTCTTTGTCCCCACTGGATTTGAAGGTCAGTGTGATTTTACCCACAGATGCTGCCTGTGAGAATTCATGGCAGAAAACAGATTAGCAGCAAGGCACAAACAAAGGAGGAAATTAGGGAGCTGGCAGCTTTTACTTCTCAGGTGACCCTTCTCCCTTGTCCCTGTCCCTCTTCTGACCTCCAAACCTGAGCGCCCCTGCCTCTGTCTTGTAGACCATGAACAGATGTTATGGTTTTGTTCTATTATTTTGAAATAACGAAAGTTGCTTGTGTTATCTCACCTGGGGGAAAAAAGGAGCTTAAATATAAAGATACCCAGTTGGAGAATTGAAGCTGCTCTGCAATCTCTTCTCTCTCTTTCTCCCTAGTCATCCCTACTTCTCTGCACACATCATCTTTCTTTTCCTCTCCCCACCGACTCATGTCTTTTATGCTCCCTTGTAATTTCAGTTTGCACGTGGCTTTGGCTAGTACACTCCTGAGCCATGACATCCTTTCAAAAAAATATTATTTTGTTGCTTTAATTTCAAATTCCCAAGATAGATAATGTGGTTGGCTTACTTCATTCTTTTGTGTCCAGTCATGGTCCATCAATATTTGGTCACTGTGGCAGCTTGAATTATGTCCCCACCCCCACCTCCAAAAAGAAATCTTACATTGATATCCTAACCCTTCTGGTATCTGTGTACGTGACCTAATTTGAAAATGGGGTCTTTGCAGATGTAATCAAATCAAGATGTCATCATTAACATAGGCCCTTAATCCATCATGAGTGGTGTTCTTAGAGAGAAATTTGGACACAGGCACAGAGGGAAGACGGCCATGTGATGACAGGCGGAGATTGGTGTTCTACTTTCCCAAGCCGAGGAATGCCTGCAGCTCCCAGAGCTGGCATAGGACCTCCCCTTAAGGCTTCATGCCAACACTTTCATGACATTCATATTGATTTAAGTCACTCAGTTCATGGCACTTCATTACAGCAGTCCTAGAAAATTAACACAATCATGTTAGTCAATTGTCTACCCCTTATCCAAATGTGTAGAGGGTGTCAGAGATCTAAAAATGATACTTTTGTCCTCTGACCGAGCTTGCGGGAGGACTTTTTTCCCTTAGAAATTGTAGGAATAGGTAGCCAATGTCCTTGTCTCTTGTCAGAAACATGCCTGGTGACTACTGCAATGGTAGGGGTGGGGGGAGGATCTGCTCTCTTGTCAGAGGTGCGTGGATTTTTCTCCAATTTCGGAAAAACAGGAAAATTTCAAAAGGGAGAAAATTCAATTCTTCTAAAACTGGAGTTAATAAAGTTCTCCTAAAATATCTTTCTGTTTTCCTCTACCCAGGTTCTCAGACTTTTTGAAAAGAGAATTTAAAACCAGGAAGGGTTTCATACTTCACATTGACCATCATTTATCATTTTTTTGAATTCTGTTCTCATTGGCATGATGAAAGGCACTAAAACCTGAGACAAAACCCAAGAAAGAGACAAGCACAATATACTATCTAACATATCCTATCAGCCCCTTTAATTTTTTTATTGAAATATAATTGACATAACATTGTCTAAGTTTAAGGTGTACAATGAATTGGTGTGACACATTTGTATATTTAATATGATTATCACCATAGTGTTAACTAAGAACTCTATCAAATCACGTAGATGCCAACACGGGAGTAGAGAAGTCAGGAAAGTCAAGATGTGGGGCAGTGGGCAGAAACACAGGAGAGACCCAGGGATAGTTCTGTAAAGAGCCAGATAGTAAAGGTTCTTGGCTCTGCAGGCTGTACCATCTCTGTCTAAAGATGTAGTGCAAAAGCAGCCATCAATAATATGCAGATAAATGGGTATGACCCTATTATGATAAAACTTTACAAAAATGGGAAGGGAGATTGAATTTGACCTACAGACTATGGTTTGCCAACCCCTAGCCTAGAAGATAACTTAAATACCTGTGGTGCTTTCTGATGCCATTCTTCATTGGTTTGAACTCAGATGGAAGAATACAACATCCTATCCAGGAGGACACTAACTCTAATGACCTCTTCCCTTCCCTGTTCCTCCAGAAAATGGGTCTCAGTTGCAGTCAATTACAGCATATGAGAACCATATGGTCAATGGTAGCACCTTCAAGGCATGGAGGCATTACGCCAAGGAGCCTGGTGGCCTTTAAAGATGCATTAAGACCTATCTCTGCCTCTTGAAACAAATGAGAAACCTCAAATTTCAGTGTGTTCTGGCAGTCACACTTTACCATTTGTTGACAGATTGCTATAGACACGTACTTTCTCAGAAACAGAAGTAGCATGTTGAGCAGAGGGAATCCATGCTGCATATGCATCTAGATGCAGACACTGGTGTAAGGCTACAGCCACACAGCAGCTAGCAAAGGCAGTCTGATGTTACCACCGAACAGATGTTTCATGACAGTGGAGTGCATATGAGTGCCTTGTGTTACAAAAAGAAAAGTAGTACCCTATTCTATAAAGACAGAACATAATATATACTGTTACTAGCCACAGGGACACATAATTTAGGATGTCATCCTGGCCAGTCCTTAGAGCCCTTCACATGGTCCCCAAAACTCACAATGGTCTTGCACCCACCAATACATGCTCAAAACATTACTATCTGCAATAACTCGTGTGTAAAGTCAAAGACCAGAAATTCCACACAGAGTCCTGGACTCTCAATGTACAAATGTCCTCAAGACCCTGGGCCATTAGATTGTATCTCAGACTTAAAGCATTTCCATTTGTAGTGGAGAATTCCACCATGCAAAACAAAGCAAAAGCAAAAACAAAAAAAGCACATTTCAGCTCCTACCCTGCAGATGATGTGCTGAATCTGGCTTAACCAGCTTATCAGAACTAAATGTCAACTTTTCAGAAGTTTTGTAAGTCAATTGACATCACTCTGGAGCTTCAAATCAGCCATCTTCGGAGTATTTCTTTCACAAGCATCAGCAAATACTACAAATCAGGATCTTTCTTTTTCCAGAGATGTGAGTGTTACACACTTACTAGAGTATCACTGACCCTGTTTCTGTCCTACTGCAGCCCAATGACCCAAATGACCTGAGTTTTTAATGAGATATTCCACTTCTTTAAGTGTCCAGTCACTTGATCGCCAAGTTCCAACTTCTTAATGCCCTCCATTTTTTTTTAAATCTACTTATTTATCACCCCTCTCTGCCACAGAACAACAAAGAAACAGCAAATCAGCTGCTATATATTCTGCCAACAACACATCTGGTCCACACACCAGAACATCTATATCTAACACTCAAGACACTCTTACAGCAGTAATGGCTATTGTCACAAGGATCATTCTTCAACCCAACCTCACCACCCACAGGTCCTCCCAGTGAGGGACAAACACTTTTCTTTAAGTTTACATTGAAAAGTGAACATTTGACAATATATAATGATAAAAATTTCAATTCCAGGCTAAGTCAAAAGGAGCACATTTCCCATAAGAAATATAGAGGAAGACTAATTTCTCAGACAAGCTGCTTCTGCAAAGTCGAGAAGAGCAACTGTGAATGTTGGCTTCCATCCACCTTGATAAATTAGGGCTGGTCTGCTGCTGCTCATGGAACTCTTAACATTCACAACTCCACTCTCTAAAATCTATAACAGGGATTGTTTATCCCTTGTGGTTTTCAATTGATTACTCTCCCACAAAAAAAAAGGGAAAATAAGCCTTGCTCAAAACCTTTCCAGATGGCAATTATCACGTAAGAGGATTAATCCTATTTTGTCTTTATTTTTATAACTGCACTTCTTTTGCTTTCTCCCTCATATTTTTGTGCCTCATGAGACAGAAAGAAATACTGACATAAAAGTGCTAATTTATCAATAGATTATTTCTGAAATTTACATAAAAGCTACTCTAAGAAAGCACTCTTGTTAGCCAGCTATAATGTATATATTTCTACCATTAAACAGTCATTCCTTTGGTTTAAAAAAGTTCTATATTAAACCTTTCACATTTTAATATGAACCAAATAATTCAAAATTTCACAACATACATTCGTTGCACTACCGTCTTGGCATACTCAGAGTTTATGAGGTCCTGGCCTACCGTAAAGGAACACATATATTAAGCTTAGACTTGATCAGAAAAAGGTCTTCATAAAGGATACATAGTTCCTTTAAAGTGTCTCTGAAGATGGTATCAGGACAAGTTTATCTCCATGCAGCAAGCAAGGGAAAAGGTTAGGTAATATGTCCAAGATCACACAGCCAGTAAACAATAGAGCTAAGAGTTAAACCAAAATCTCATTTCAAAACTCTAGTCTTTAGAAATGAGAGATTATCTCTGGTAATATGCAACAGCGCCAGAAATTATGGCATGTCTTTGTCCGAAAGGACAGCTTCTCCAGACTATGGAAACGTTAACGGTGTGCACCAAACTCCTGGGCCTGACAAAGCCCACCTGAAGGATTTCATTTTCTGTTCCTTGAAACCCACATATCAGGGATTAACCAGAAGTAATAACGATAGTTTTCAATTCAGAGGACTGATACTATTTTTCCATGGCTGCTGAACTATGTGGCTTAAAGCAACAAAAATGTATTTCCTCACAGTTCTGGAGACAGAAGTCCAAAGTCAGGTTGTCAGCAGGACAGTGCTCTCTCTGGAGGCTCTAGAGGGTCATCCCTTCCCCAGACTTCCAGTTTCTGGTGGTGGTCGGCCATCGTTGGCCTGCAGCCCAGTCTTTCTGCTCTGTCTCCGCATAGCTTTCTCCTCTGTCTGCATCATCTCCCTTCACCTCTCTCTTTTAAGGATATTCGTGATGGCATTTAGAAACCATCCAGATTATCCAGGGTGACGTCCTTATCTCAAAATCCTTAACTTAATAGCATCTACAAAGACCCCTTTCCCAATTAGGTCACCATTTACAAATCCCAGGGACTGGAAGTTAGTATATTTGGGTGGCCATGAGTCATTATATAAGACTGTAGTATTATACTTGGTGAAATCTGTTTTTCATTCATATACAGGAGAACTACCTGCAGCGGTAGTTAAATCAGCCTGAATTTGCTTCTAGAGGGGAAAAAACCAAACAAGAGACTACTCCCTTACCTTTTCTCCTCCTCATATTCCCACCACCCTCCCCACTCCCTGTCATCCCCCAGTGTACGTTCATCTCCTGCTAAATTGGCCATGTTTGTAGGGAACTGTTTTGGGGGTACAGGTTAGCCATAGTCTGTAAGTAACACTGCCCCTACACCTCGGCTACTGGTGCTGCTGACGTGAGCACTACACTTGGGAGGCACCCACTTGTGGCCTTGTTACTGCCGCATCTCCTCCCACAACGCAGAGTCCATGGGTCAGGAGAAGTGCCTACCCAGAGCTTGTGCCCTCCCCGTCCCCATTCTAGCCTACATTCTGGGACCCTGCAGTCTTGAAATTCCTTGTCCAAACAGCTCCCAAAGATAGACTGCACAGCTAGTGTAGACACCCCCGGCCCTGAGAGGTGCCCTAGACAAGGCAGAATAAGATACGTAGTCACTTGGATGAAGAGACTGGAACATCAACACACATGAACTCCAGGTCGGAGCCAGGTGTGGGAGGCCTATGCGCTGAGGGCTTCCATTCATTCCTTGACCCAATGTCCTGCAAATGTCAGAGGTGGACCTTGCCCTAAGTACAGGGATCGACTGTGATCTGTCCTTGACCTCTTCATGGCATAGTCGAAGACAAGAGAATACCAGGTCATTGGGAATAGCCAAGTAACTACTCCGCTGACTTTATTTCTAATAAATGCTAAAACTATATAAGACTTGTCTTTCTATGTTAATAGCCTTAAATACTGCTCATAATTTTTGACCCAATAATTTCACTTTCCAGAATTTAGTCCTTGAAACTATTTCAAAATATAGAGAAGGCTTTATATATAGATTTGCAGCCCCCAATTTTTTTTAAGAAAATGAAAACCTAAATACCAGTAATAGGCACATATAAACATAGCCCAATAAACTATTGTATGTTGAAATCAATATAATGGGCACTTATAAAAATAACATTTACAAAGTTCTTTAATAACATGGAAAATCTTTATAATGTTGAATTAAAAAAGAAATAAGATACAAAATTATAACTACAAAATAATCTCAGCTATGTGAAAAATAATTCTAGAAAATAGTGGCTTCAAGGAAATAACCAAAATGTTAATTGCTCACAGAAGTGGGATTCTGGATTATTTGTATTACATTTTATAAATTAATTAACAAATTGTCTACAATAACATTCATTGCTTTTACTACCAGATTTTTAAAAGCAACATTAAAAACAAAATACTAAGACCATTTACACTTAGCATTTATCCTTCCCTTCCCAAAGCTGCACTATGTGACAATAGAAAGATTTTTTTTTAAGGGCATAAACCCACAAAGAAAGAGAGGACAGGAAAAGAGACAACAGAAAATCAAAATTTGGAAAACAGAAATCTGGGGACATAGAGCTGAAAAAAGTGACCTCACTCACTAGTAGCAGAGGGAAGCCAGGCTGATCCACAGAAAACTTTCTGATCCTCAGGAATTGGAGGTCCCCTAATATATGAGAGTGCGAGTGCAAACGGGCTGTAAAAAAAAAAAAAAAAAAAAGAGGATAAATTGAAAATCTGTACAAACTGCATTTAGAACCTGGACGTCGCCTCCACCACCGCCCCCCAAAAGACAGAGGTTTACCCTCTTAAAAGAGTGAACGAAAAGGAGTCTGGGCTAAACCTGATGGTTGGCATGTTACAGTGAAGATAGGAGCGTTAGGTAAGTGGGGAGGCCTCGGTTAGCTTCCTCCAGGACGTAAGTAGAAAAGTGTGCACCTTTTAGACAGGAAACCGACCAAACCAAGAGGAAAGACTTACACGTACTGACAAATGAGGGTCGCTCAAAAGGAGCCATTCTTGGATGAGCCTCTGACATTTATACCTAGTTATCAGCTGTTTATTGCCTCGTTCTTTAAATGGGTGGAAACCAAGGATCATAAGTCATTTGAGGAAAGTTTCCAACATAAAAGAGAAGTTATAAAAAAAAAATAACTCAGGAGAAACAGAAATATTGCAATAAGCAGACAGAAATTTGGAATAAACTATAATTGAAACCCTAGGAGAGATAAAGTAGTATACTTAATCCATAAATTAAAAACATAAGGCTATCAATCAAAGAATGTTGTGAGACAAAAAATGGACTTTGCACTTTAAAAACAACATGATAGCAAAATACAAATCTTAACAAGAAGAACAAAAAAGGCTTAGCAACAAAGTTAACCATTGCTAGATGAGTGGGAGGGCCTATCCTCAAACCTAACTGGGTTTTCGGAATCCCTCTCCCTGCTCTCCATCAATGCCTGTCTCCAACGTATTCTTAAGGGTGGTGGTTTAAAGAATTAATTCAGGGCACTCTAAGCTTCTCTTAGAACTGCTAACAGTTATATCAAATGACTCATGAGCAATGAGACTTTATTGCCGGACTCTGACATGTATCTGAAAATAGAAATATGGGTTTTCTCTGTCCTCCCCCATTTCCCCCCTCATTCTTAAAAGCACTCTATGTAATAACTTTATAATACCAATTGCCCATTGGATGTTTTACTTTCTTTATCCAGGTAACACAAAATTGACTCTATTTCTATAGCCTTTGGAAATAGTAACTAGAATTAGGCAGAGGTATTGACAGGCTCCCAGAGGCAACCCACAGCCCCAGCAGTATCTTTCACTAATACCCCCCAGCTGTAGCCACAGGTGCAGCCCCACCCTGACCCAGTCTTTGCTCGGGCTTCCTACCTCTCCAAGATCATTCATTACCTACTCCTGCAGCACCTTCATGCTGCCCTTGTAGGTGCTACCAACACAAGCTTATCTCCTTTCATGTGCTTGTTTGAAACTTTCACAGCAGCCAAAAAGCTCAGATTTAATCATTTAATTCTGACGCATTTTCTCTAACAAATCGGAATAGCATGTAAGTACAGTATGACAGATTTGGGACTGTGCAAATGTCCATCTTTGTGAAAAGTTACATCCCTTGTTTTAAAAAGCTTTCAGACTTTTAACTTTACTGGGCTGAAAGATTTCACTTGTTTTTGTTGTCATTTGATATATCCTAGAGTTCTAGAAGAACCAAACATACAATGATCCGACTGGTTTCTGGTTGGCTTTAAATCAGAAACATTACCCAAAGTTCATTAAAATAGATGTGCTTTACAAAGGAAGGGCAAGTGTGTGTGCTGCTGTGAGGAAGTTCAGCACCTGAACCCATACAACAAATGTGTTAGACAAAGTAATTCATCCCACTAAGCTGTCTAATCAATTCAAATTTGTCAAAAATAAAAATTTTTAGTCCACCTAAACCACACCCACATACACTTCGTAATTTATTAACTAGATACTTTGGGGCACATACATTTACTTTTATAAGAGTTACAATATTTATCAGGTGGCGTTTCCAAAATAATTTTGCATATCTTACCTCATTTGATCCCATTTACACCACTGTTAAGTATGCAGAGCTGATCGTATCTCCAATTTATAGATGATGAAATGACTTGTCAAAATGAGTGAAAACAGACCTCCTTCAAATGTTTCTTCTTTGCGTATATCAGTGCTTCCAGCAGTACCTAAATCGAGAAGGAGCTCAATAAATGTTTCTGAAAAAAAAATACCTTAAGAAAATATTTACTTTCAGTGTGGAGGTTCCTCAGAAAAGTAGGAATGGAGCTACCATTTGACCCAGCAATCCCCCTTGTGGGGATCTACCCAAAGAACTTGAAAACCTTTGTCCGCAAAGACTTATGTACCCCAATGTTCATCGCAGCGCTGTTCACAGTGGCCAAGACATGGAAACAACCAAAGTGCCCTGCGACAGATGAGGGGATAAAGAAGCTGTGGTACATATACACAATGGAATATCACTCAGCTGTAAGAAAAGATGAAATATTGCCATTTGCAACAACATGGATGAACCTGGAGATCATCATGCTAAGTGAAATAAGCCAGACAGAAAAAACAAAGAACTGCATGACTTCACTCATATGCGGAATATAAAACTGAAAGCAAAGAAAAAAAGAAATGAACAAACAAATAACCCATGGACACAATCAATAGTTTAATGTTTATTTGGGGACGAGTGGGTTAGGGAGGGGAGAAAGGGGAGGGGGTGG